>JARFIY010000333.1:0-31606 GCA_036346155.1 Sinelater perroti
AAAACTTACAACAGAAATACAAGTTACAGATATGGAGGTAATAATACAGAAGTTAGATGAATTAAAGACCGAGATAAAAGCAGAATTCAATGAGATACACAGTGAATTGAAGGCGGAGCTTACGAAAATAAACAAAGAGTTCAATAAGGTCAAAATGGAATGGGAGAAGAAAGCTGAAGAGTGGAAAGCAGAAAAAGAAGATTTTGGAAATAGAATTAAGAAATTAGAAGCAACGATTCAGAAACAGGAGAGAGAAAAAAGAAGGAATAATGTGCTCATAAAAGGTGTGACAGTAGATAATAACTTGATTAAAGAGGAAGTAGAAAATTTAATACAGAACAAGCTAAACATTGAACTCAAAGTCAAGAAAGGATATAATATTGCAGTAGGAGAAAATAAAAAATAGTGATTGTGGAATTGAACTCGTGGGAGGATAAAAGAGAACTCATGTCAAAAAGAAGCTGCTGAAGGAACAAGTATTTACATCGAAAACGATCTAACATATGAAGAGAGAAAATGCAGGCCCAAATAAGTAAAATTATGAGAGAAGAAAGAGAAAAGGAAAAGAAGTTAAAATGGGATACGGAAAAATAACTATAGATGGAGAAAGATATAACTGGAGTTCCAACACACAAAATTGTATAAAACGTATCGAAAAATACAACAAGCAGGACAACAGAAGATATAGAAAGTTCACAAAAGGGGATGGGATACAGAAGGGGAGTACTGAAGAAAGGGAGAACTCTAAGCCAAAGATCACCGGAAAACAATTCGGATGAACTGCTAAGAGAAAAGATGCTGAAGATAACTAAAACTGCAAGGAATACAAAAACTAATAGTACTTAATAAAGGACGGATAAAGGAAACAACTCAAGCTATGGATAAGGAAAATGAACATAATGGAAAAGCAAAAATATATAATATAAAAGAGGCAAAGGTACAACAAAAGAAAGGTATAATAAATTTTGGTACATGGAATGTGAGAAGTATGACAGGAAAGGAAGACGAAATAATTGAAGAAATGAAAATGCAAAATGTGGACTATCTAGGAGTAACAGAGACAAAAAGAAAAGGACGAGGAATGAAAGAATTGAGAGAAGGATACTGGCTGTTTTGGTCAGGAGTAGAACAAAAGGAAAGAGGAGCGGAAGGAGTGGGATTGGTAGTCAAACCAGACAAAGTGAAAACGATTATTGAGGAAAGATTTATAAACGAAAGATTAATGGCCGTAAAAATAAAGATGGATGGAAGTAATACATGGTCAATACTAGTGGCATATGCGCCAAATGAAAATGCAAGAAAAGAAGAAAAGATACGTTCTACGAAACATTGCAGTCCGAAATTGATAAAGAGGAAAGAAATATAATAATAATGGGCGACATAAATGGGAGAGTAGGAAGAGACAATAGGGGAATTGAAAGATATATGGGGAAAAACGGCGAGGTAACAAGAAATGACAACGGAAATAGATTAATAGGACTGTGTATAGAAAATGACTTTGTTATAACAAACACAAAGTTTACACACAAAGAGATACATAAGTATACCAGAGAAATAAAATCCAGAAATGAAAGATCGATTATTGATTACTTTATAGTAAATACTGAAAATTTGGAAAAGGTGAAAGATGTCAAAGTAAAAAGACATGCAGAAATAGGCAGCGACCATTACCTACTGAAAATGGAACTTAAGATAAATATAACAAGTAACCAAGCAGAAAAAAGACAAAAGATAACAAAAGAGAAAATTAAATGCTATAGGTTGAAAGAAATAGACATTAGGCAAAAGTACCAAGAAAGTGTGGACAAAAAACTTGCGCAAACTTTAACTACTACCGGCATAGAACGTAAATGGAAAATATTCAAGGAGACCTTACTGGACGCATCAAAAACTAGCTGTGGTGTAACCAAGTGTACAAATACATCTATTAAAAAAAGCAGGTGGTGGACAACAAATATTCAACAAAAAGTAAAGGATAAAAAGAGAAAATGGAAGAAATTCATGCAAAGTGGATCAGAAGAAGATCATAACATATACAAGGTAGCAAGAATAGAAGTAAATAAACTGGTCAAAGATGCAAAAAAGATGCATGGGAAGAATTCGGACATAAAATGAATGAAAATTATACAGAAAACCAGAAACTCTTCTATAGTACGTTAAAGTATCTGAGAAAACAAAAAACTTCAAGGCTAAAGAATATAAAAGACAAAACGGAAATGTATTGACGGAAGCAAAAGAAATATTACAAAGATGGAAAGAGTATTTTGAACAGCTGATGGAGATAAAAGAAGAAGAAGAAAATAGTGGAAACAGAAGAGGACATAATAATAGAAGAAGAGGAAGAAAATAAGGAGCAACCAGTTAAAAGAGGAAATCGCTGAAGCTATAAAGAAAAAAAAATGGCAAAGCACCGGGTCAGGACCAAATTACATCAGAAATGCTAAAGCATATGGGAGAGAGCAAAGAAGAGTTCCGTAACCTGCTAAATGAAATTATGAAGAAAAAGGAAATGCCAAAGGACTGGAATATGAGTGTAATTCTACCATTGTACAAGAAAGGTGAGATGAAAGAATGCTCAAACTATAGAGGTATTTCATTGACAAGCACACCTGCGAAAGTATTTACAAGAATACTAGAGAGAAGACTGAGAGAAACGCTAGAACCAACATTAGAAGATCAACAACATGGTTTCAAAAAGGAAGGAGCACTCAAGACTTAATATTTGTTGTTAGACAATTGGGAGAAAAATTACTAAAAAAGAACCAGGAAGTGCATATCTGTTTCATAGACCTTCAAAAAGCTTTTGACAGAGTGAGACGAAAAGATATATGGAAAAGTTTAAAAGAGCGAGGGGTAAGCAGTGATATGATTGAGGTGCTAAAATGTTATATAGTAACAGTATAAATATAGTTAGGACACAAATGATGAATCAACTGAGTTCGAAACAAAAATCGGTCTAAAACAAGGATGTGTTCTCAGCCCCTATTGTTTTCTATACTAGTTGATGATGTGGTAAAATATGTAAACAAAATGTGTAAAGATGAAAATAGGAAACTGGAAAATGGTAACTCTCCAAGAATTACTATTTGCTGATGACATGATACTGTTGGCAGACTCAGAGAAAAACCTACAAAAGAACCTGAACTGTTATCAAGAAGAACTTAAGAAGATAAAATGAAAATAAACATAAACAAAACAAAACCATGGTAATATCGACACATGAAATAAAACACAGAATAAATCTAGAAGGGGAAGAGCTAGAACAAGTTAGTAGCTACAACTATTTAGGTACAACAATAGAGGACAGAGGTAAAATAGATAAAGAGATAACGGAGAGGATAGGAAGGGTTGGAAGATCTTATAATATGCTCAAAAACTCATTCTTTGGTAAAAGGGAGATTTCAAAACGAGTAAAAACTGAAATATATAAAAAAGTAATAAGACCGTCATTGATTTATGGCAGCGAATCCTGGACAATATCAAGTAGTAATAGAAGTAGGATTACGGCAATGGAAATGAGATTCCTCAGGAAAATTGAAGGAATTACTAGAATAGACAGAGTCAGAAATGAAAAAATATTAGAACAAAGGAATATAAAATCAATAGGAACTATTATAGAAGAAAGACAACTGAGATGGTTAGGACACCTGCTCCGAATGGATGAAAACAGAATATCAAGACAAGTCTACGAAGCTAGAACCCAGGGGAAAAACAAAGTAGGAAGACCTAGGATTAGATGGGAAGAACAAGTAAGACAAGCAGCGGTTAAACGGGGAATCCAGTGGTGTGACATTCATGGAATAGCCCAAGACAGGAGGATATGGAAAGATAAAATTCATGAAAATGTAAAATGAAATGTATATATATATATTATCCGACACCTAACGGTACAAGGATTTTAGTTTAAATAAAAATAAAAACAGGGAAGAGTTGAGGAATTAGTGAAAAACACATACCTCCATCATGAGTTTGCAGTTAAATTAAGTCCTGTGGTAATTTACGCTTAAGGCGTGTGTGGATGGCTTTTTCCTCGAGGTTGAACTTGGTAGCACTAGAACATAGAGCTAGGTTTTGGAAGAACTTCACTGTAGTTTTTGGATAAACTCAGTTATAGTAGGAACACTTAATTCCCAGTGTATTTGGGTATTGCGCACATACCATGGGCACTTGATAGCAATTCGTAGCACTTTGTTTTGCATTATTTGAAGCTTTTTTAATGATGTTTGCGAAGCATTGCACCATATAGGGCAGGCGTAGGTAAGTAGAGGTCTAAGGATTCCTTTATAGAGGACTATGCATTCCGCACGAATATTTGACTTCCGGTTGATAAGCGGATATAGTGCTCCCAATCTGTTATGGCACTCGTTAAGTTTTTTGTTTATGTGTAATCCCCAGTTCAGCTTAGAGTGAAGAGTACTCCTAAGTACTTGATTGCTTGATCCTTAGGATTCCCAGTCTATTTCCTTATTTCTTAGTTGGATTTTTGGGAGAGTGTTATAACGTTTGAGTGTAAACATTTTAGTTTGGCACTTGCCAGGGTTGATTTTAATTTTCCATTTTGTGAACCATTCAGATATTACATTTGTGGTGCTTTGAACGAGTTCAATTGCAGTCTCGGGACGGGAACTTTGTACAATTATAGCCGTATCATCAGCGAACATGGCTAGTGTAGAGGGAATTTCTGTTGGGATATCGTGATCATACAGATTAAAAAGCGTGGGTCCCAAGATACTACCCTGCGGGACTCCCGCCTCTACAGATTTTAAGCTAGATAAGGTCGAGTTCACTCTGACTTGGAATGATCTGTTGTTGAGAAAGGATTGAATAGTTTTGATTAGGTAGAGTGGAATTTCTATAATAAGCAATTTGTAGAGAAGTCCGTCGTTCCAAACTTTATCGAAGGCTCTCTCCAGGTCGATTAATACAACGACTGTATATTTTTGTTTTCAAATCTTCTTTCTATTGTTTCAGTTATCCTAAGCAGTTGATGTGAGGTTGAGTGAGCAGCTCTAAAACCAAATTGATGAGGGGGGCAGTTTTTTTGCTGGAGGTTATCTTGTAATCGAGTAAGTATTACCTTTTCCAAGAGCTTGGCCAAGGTTGGCAGGAGACTAATGGGTCTGTAACTATCCGGATTTTCCTTGAGTTTACCAGCTTTATAGATGGGTAGAATTATCGCGGTTTTCCATGAAGTCGGGAAGTGTCCAATGCGTAGACAAGCATTAAAGATTGATGTTAAATATACTAGTGCCTTAGTTGAAAGGTGCTGTAGCATGTCATTAGTGATAAGGTCAAAGCCAGGGGATTTGCGCTTAGGTAGTAGTTCGATGAGAGATTTAATTTCTTCAGGGGAGGTTGGGACTATTTCATCATTAGCTTGTGAATTTAGATTATCAATTGCGTTTTTCACTTGGGTTTCGATGAGTTCATCATGTGCCTCATTGTTTGGGGTGAACACTTGTTCGAGATGTGTTGATACTATGTCCGCTTTCTTCTTCAGGGGAGTATTTGTTGTTAGGTGAAACCATTGGATAAATTACGTTCAGTTGTCTAAGGATTCTTTTGATGGCGAGCCACATGGAGGGGTCACCCGGTTGTATTGCTTCGAGATAGGAATTGTATTTCTGGATTCTGAGTGTATCTAGTTCGTGCTTAACTATATGACAGTGTTGGTTATACAAGGTTTTGAGGTAAGGGAGTCGGGTTCTCTGCCATTCCCTTCTATATCTATTCTTCTTTTTTTATTAGGTTCAGTATATAAATGGGTGTTCTCATATTATCTGGTGCTCTTCTATGTCTCCAAGGTGTGGTTGATTCTTGTATACTTTCTTGTAAGACCGTAGTAAATTTTAAAACAGCATCGTCAATCTCCGATGGTAAATTTAGAGGTCCCGTCAGTTTCATCTTTTGGTTGAAAGTAGTCTCGAACGTGTCCCAGTCTGTTTTGCCACAAGCTAGTCTAGGCGCAGGAGGTATATTTTGAGGTATCTTTGAAAGTTAATGACGACTGGAGGATGATCGGAACCGAGTTCGGTATGTACTGTTTGGTACACAGGGGTCAGAATATTTTTGTACAATATAACATCTAAGATGTCGGGTCGGTGATGCGGCCGATACGGGTAGTAAGTATATTCATCCGGGGCAGATAAATTGATGCCGTGGTCAGCCATGATGTTATATAGTTTGATTCCATCGGGTTGGTTGCTCTACATCCCCAGATGGTGTTTTTTGCGTTTAAGTCACCAAGAACTAGAGTGGGCTCTTCATGTTCGAATAATTTACTAATTTCACCTTCAAGCAGTCGTTTGTTTGGCGGTTTGTAGTCAGAAGTAATAATTAATGGGATATTATTTTGAATAGAGAGTTTGATAGCAACAGCTTCAATGTTGTGTAGGTCTTCTAAAAGAAGGAGGTGATGTCTAAGTTTCATTTTAATTATTATTGCTACACCCCCTGATGCGATCACTGCTTTATCTTTCCATATAACATAGTATCCCGGAATCCTAATCCTTTCTGTGCTAACGAAGTGAGTCTCGATAATACACGCAATATCAACGTTGTGTCTTATTAAGAATTCGATAAAGATTGATCGTTGGGATTTGAGACCATTGGCGTTCCAATCGGTCAAGGTTATATTATTTATTAGTGGGGGACGATTTAGATCCATTTGTTAATAATGTAGGAAGTAGTGTTGTTATAAGTGGCGTTAATTTGTCTGAGTGGGATTAAGAACCCAATTTTTGGACTTAATTGAACATCAGTTGATGCTTGTTGGTTCCTTGGGGATTTTTAACTTGAGGGTGGGACGACAGAGGGTTGCGGCTCATTTGTCTGGATTTCTTTTGTTTTTGTTTTAGAGTTGTTCATTATTTGTTCTAGGCTTGAATTTTCGTTTGATTTTTTAGAAAAATAACAAACCTTTAAGGGGTTTTTAAGCAGTTCACACTTGGGGTTGACTAGTATTTGGGGCAATGACTGAGATGATCGCCAGAACTTAAAAGGTTTTGAATAATAATTATTTTTAAGTGTTTTTTAACGTGTTAGCTTAAATTATTATCGGTATAATGCTTAGTCATTACCCATAATCGTCCATGCTGGATAGATTTATTTAACTTTGTTTCGAATTACTGGGAGAATTCTTTCATGGCCTTTTCCTTGAGATCAAAAATGATTTCTTGAAGTTCAATTTATCCGCATTGTAAGGTAAATTGGGGGATTTTGATTTTTTTCTTTATCTTTGTTATCTTCAGGTTGGAAGTAGATTCAGATGTTTCCATAGAGTTTATTGCTGAGGGAGTTTTCCTTGATAAATTATTTTATTAGCATTCTCGATTTGTTTTCTAGTTACAAGAAATTTATTTTTGGCTATTAATGTTTCGGATTCAAATAAATACTTTTTATTTGGTTGAGTTACAGGTGGAGATAGTTCTGAACTGTATCGTTTACTCATCTTGATAGGGAACTCCTCCGCAGGAGTTCTTGAAGCTGATGGGTATGATTAGCGATCAGAATGTACTTAATTTATGATATACGTTAAAATAGGAATACAAGTTTACCAGAGGTTGAGGCGGATAACCTCGTGGTTATCACTCCCGATAACGTTGCACTTGCACAGTCTAGCACTTGTTTACGCTTCGAAAGCCAAATAACGAATTCTGTCCCGTATATAACGTTATTGCTTTTATTTCTAGAACGTTTATGTTGTAAGCAAATTTTGTTTATGGTCGATTACAAAACTTTGTATTAAACTATTTTCGTTTTTTATAAAGATTAAAATAATTATTGTATTTTCCAAGCATTATTTATAATTGGTCACCGGATCCATTAAGCCTATATAAGCAGATCAGGGAGTCCCAGAAAAATAAAATTAAAATTTGGTTCTTTATGATTGTGTAACAAGTTGAAAATAAGGTATAACAAGAGAATTATAGGATTTGTTATAAACAATGGGAAAGGCTCATTTGGGAATTAACATAATGTTTACTGATTGGCATATCTTTATTTATATTTCTTGCAATCTTAAGTTAAATATAGTTAAATTGCTTATACAATTTTATAGTTTAAAGTAGCATTTCTAAATCAGTTTATTTTTAAGTAAGAAAGTAGGTTTTATTTCTAAGGGCCAAAGATTCTATATATATATATATATATATATATATATATATATATATATATATATATATATATAAAATATTTATAGTTGTTGCACATTGTACATGCGTCTTTATTTTTGGGGTTACTAGTACACTACACAGTTTTGATGCATCGTAAACTATACACTTGGCTGGTGTACCTCTAGGACTCGTAAAAGCTATTTTATGAAACACTCCATATTTGGCCCAACAATACGGTCTATTACAATAATCCCTTGTTATATTATATAATTAACATCGTGTGTATCGAGAAATACTAATTTTTAGATGTTTTACTTGTATACAGTTGTGCTGTTATCTTTAAATTTTGTGAATATCGTTATTGTTGGTAGCTGATTTGTTGTTTTTAAAAGGTATAAGTATTTTGTATAGGATGTTTCTTATTCTAAAAATATAAATTTTATTTTGTATAGAGTGTTTTAAATTAAAATAAAATAAAATAATTTTCTTATTGCATCTGTTGCATAAAATTGCGATAATGCATTCATATAAATTTTAACAAAATTGTTAGCTGTGCTTTTAGCACTTTATTGTTCTTCGTCTACCTTAAATGTTTAATTGTTTTTAAGTTAACTCTCTACTTCAGAAACTGATATTAGAAGAGACTTTACCGGTAATACATTGTACATATGATATCGTTGATAGTTTTCACTAGCATTCAATACTATTCTATATTTGTTGTTTTGAGGTAGGTTGACCTCCATTGTAATGTTAGTGTCGTGAAATACGTTTTTTTTTTGTTATTTGGAATTTGTTTTTAAAGGTTTCGCAATTTTGCATCCATTATTTTGTTGTACAAAAGACCTTAATGCGGGGTGTGAAAAAAAGATATGTTATTAAATGCCTGTTGGATTAATGAGGTATGATGTTGGGTACTGCAACAATTAAAATTTTAAGTTAACTAAAATGCATATTGTCATATAATGTAATTAAGTACTGTTGAATGCCACTGTATTACTGATTGCACAATTTGCGACTTTGCAAAACGCATCATGAGCTATCTAAGTACCAACAGCTACACACAACTAATGCATTGGAACAACACTGCCATAACCATCTACTGCTCCACTCACCATACAATATCGACAGATCAACTCAAAACTTTTTTCCAAACACTAGGCCAAAAATTTATTGTTGAGGGAGACTGGAAGACGAAACATACCTACTTGGATCTAGATTCATCACCAATAAAGGCCGAAACCTGTTTCGAGAAATGAATGATAACTACATACATATTCCAACTAGTAAATTCACCTACTGACTCTCTGATACATAAAAAATCCCCTAGGCACAGAAATGACACTCAAAGCAATAAATCGTACTCTGTCCACTCGACTAACCGATTGGGAGCAATTCCAAAACTATATTCAAGATAATATTAACTTAAAACAAAGATTAAAAAAGATAAAGATTTAGACAATACAATTCAATACTTTAATAAATTTATTTTAAAAACATCTTGGTTGTCCACACCTAAATCTAATATAATACAAGCAAAAACTAACATAGCATCTTTTCAAAACCCGTAAACTAGTTGCTGAGAAAAGGCAGCCCAGAGAAAGATGGAACAGATCTCGTAATTTTGCAGATAAACAAATTTACAACAGAAAACTCAGTAACCTATTAAAAGAACATTAAAAATCCAACTTCATTACAGAGCTAAACATTTTTGGAGGCTACAAAAAAGTTTAAGGGTCCTCAATTTAACGTACTACCAAAACAAAAGTAAAATGACACGTGGGGAAATAATAAGAAAAGAGCCAAAGAATTCTCTTACTACCTCTCAGAAGTTTTCGCCATTCGAGGAAGTGTTAACTCTGAAGAAAAATCTGAAGAAAATAGCTAACGTTTAGATATTTTTTGCTAGTTGTCACCACAAATCAAACCGTTTACTTTTAATAAAGTCAGTAATGGTACAAAGCAATTAAGTAACCAAAAAGCAACAGGTTACGATTTTATAAGAGCATAAATTCTAAAGCATTTTCTAAAAAAAGTTGTCATTCTTCTGACCACTATCTTCAACCGGATACTCAGTCTGACTTACTTCCCCATACAATGGAAATACGCACAGGTCCTAATGATACTTAACCCAGTTAAACCAACACGCCTAACTAGCTCATATAGACCTATCAGCCTGTTGCACCTCCCTGGAAAACTATTTGAAAAGCTTCTCCGAAGTAAACTACACGACATTTTAAATATGACCGCCCTAGTATCAAGTCATCAATTTGAATTTAGGCAACACGACTCGACAGTTGAACAAGCCCATCGAATAACCAATTTGATAGCTATATGCGTTGAAGAGAAAAAATTCTGCACCGCAGCCTTTCTGAACGTCAAACAGGCTTTCCGCAAAATGTGGCATGCCGGATTATTATATAAATTAAAGCAACGATTACCGAGCAGCTATTATTTTTTGATACAATCATACCTTACCGACCGCTATTATACCTTAAAACACAACAATCCTCTCTCTACATATCACCCAATAAAAGCAGATGTGCCACAGGGCAGCGTCCTTGGTCCCTTCTTGAACCTTTCTTACAGATCTGATATCCCAGAAACCGAAAATACCTCTATGGCTACATACGCTGACGGCACCTCAATATTTTCCACAAGTCAAGACACATCTAAAGCTACACTAGGTTCATCTATAAACATACCTAAACCAACTCAGCGATTGAATCGACCTTTAAAAAATCAAGATGAAAACTAATATCTTCACGTAACATTTACAACTACAAAAATCACATGTTTCCTTACAACGTTTAAGGGCATTTCTATGCCGATTAAAACAAAGATCAAGTATGTTAGGCAACTAACGTGGTCCCCACATATTAAAGCAAAAGGGAAGAAAATTTATCTAAAAGTTAAACAAGAACAAAACCCAAGCTTTCAACTGAAAATAAAGTCATGCTGTATAAAACAATTCTTATGCCTATCTGAAAATATAGAATCTAACTTTGGAGGTGCGCAAAAAAATATGATTATTATACAACGAGTACAAAGCAAAACTCTTTTATCTCTTGTAAATGTTATTATTTTGTAGCATATACAGGCCATGTAGGCCTTGAGCTATACCTTTACATTTACTTAGACATAAAATACATTTTCTATGTTAGCTTTGAACTTAATCCGTTTACATAACATACATTAATAATTGACATCAAATAACCAAACATAAAAGTATTCTTAACAAAATATAATATCTTTTCATTTCCTTCGATCCGTTGCTAGGGTCCTCCAATTTCTGATCCTTTTTTCTGCAAGGTCATTTTCCACCGCCTGATTCCATCTTATTCTCGGCCTTCCTTTCCCTCTTATACCCTCTGGTCCTTTCCAGGCCACACCCTTTACAATTCTGTCATCCTTCATTCTTACCAAATGTCCTAGCCATTGTAGTCTTCTATTCTTCACAAAGTCTCCTACTGATTTTTCCCCGTACATATCATATATTTCCATATTCGTTCTTCTTTTCCAAACTATTATTGTCTTTTTCCCGCCCAGTATCCTTCTTAGGATTTTTTCTCCCAGGTTTCTATTTTTCCCTGGATCCTCTGGTTCATGGCCCATGTTTCGCATCCATAGGTTAGCGTTGGCCTTAATATGGACTTATAGATCCTAAATTTTGTGTTTCTGGATAACTCCTTTGCTCTTAATATTTTATACAGCCCTCCTGCGCATTTGTTTCCTTTGGCTATTTTTAGATCCACTTCCTTTTCTTCATCAATTTTATTGGTCACCAATACACCTAGATACATGTAGTTCTCTACTTCTTCAAAAGCTACAATCCCCACATTTCTCTTTGTTTTTGGGATGCATAGATTTTTTTTATCTTTGTAACCTTTTTTGAACTTTAGCTCCATATATTTTGTCTTGTCCTTATTAAACTGTTGTTTTGTTTGTTCTAGTTCTTTTGTACTTCTAGCCAGTAGTACCACGTCATCAGCGTAAGCAAGACACTGATGGCTTTTGTAAAACAGTGTCCCTTTTCTATTTATTCCGCTCTTTCTAATTACCGCTTCTAGTGCTAGGTTAAACAGCACGCATGATAGAGGGTCGCCTTGCCTTAATCCTTTTTCTATTTTGAATTCTGCGCTAAGGTTTGTACCACTCTTGACTGCTGAGGCTGTGTCTTTTAGCGTCATCCTTATTAATCTGATTAATTTAGCCGGTATTTTTAGTTCTTCTAGCGCTTTCATTAACTGCTTCCTGTTTATGTTATCATATGCGCCCTTGAAGTCAATGAATAGCATATGCGTTTCAACGTTATATTCGTAGCAGCCGTTCAGGATTTGCTTTATCATAAAGATTTGGTCTGTTGTAGATCTATTTTGTCCAAAATCCCCTTGGTACTCCCCTGGCTCGGCTCCGCGTATTCTTCCAATCTTCTCTTTATTATTGTGGCCAATACCTTATACGTGACATCTAAGAGTGTTATTCCCCTGTAATTCTCGCAAACCCTCTTGTCACCCTTTTTGTAAATTGGCAGGATTATCGCATTATTCCAGGACCTTGGCATTTTTTCTGCTTGCCATATCTTTATTATCATATCGAGAATCTGCTCCGACCAAATACCACCTCCGTACTTCAGGTTTTTCGCCGCTACTCCATTTTCACCCGGTGATTTATTATTTTTCATTTTTCCCAGTATTTCTTTTACTTCATCCATCCTAGGATTTTCTATCGCTACTCCATCATTATCAATCTCATCTTGCTCTTGGTTTTCCCGCGTATCTATACATTCAAGGTTTCCTCAAAGTACTTACTACATCTTTCTAATATGCTTTCCTCGTCACCTAGTAGATTTCCATCCTCATACTTAATGTATGAAGTTCTGCTTTGGTCCCCTGAGCGTATGTCCTTTACGTCCTTGTAGAAATTTCTAATTTCTTTAGCTTGATATTTGTTTTCTATTTCTTTTACCTGGTCTTCCATATATCGTCTTTGTTATTGCCTTAACAACCTTTTCACTTTACTTCTCTGTCTAGCATAACTTTGGTAATTTTCCTCAGATGGTGTGTGTAACATTTTTTGTCTACGCTTTTTCTTTATCTTCAGCTCCTGGTCACATTCCTCATCGAACCACTTTTTTTTCTTTTATGGGTTTTGCCTTGTGATATTTCTTTGTGTTGCGTACCTTATTGTATTTTCTAAGTTTCTCCACTTCTCCTCTACCCCCTCTCCGTCTGCTACTTCTTTGCCACCTTCTCGTCCTGCAGCATCCTTACTTCAAATTTTCCCCTTATCCTTACTTTCCTTTTTGTTGCCTCTATTTTTTCCGTCTCTATGCATCTAATTTGTACTCCAACCAGGAAATGGTTGAAGTCCACGTCCGCACCCCTATATGCTTTCACTTTCTTTATCATTTCTTCATGTTCCGCTTGCACCACGACGATATCTATTTGGTTGTTCTCCTTGCTTCCCGTTATAATCCATGTCCCTTTGTGTATGTCCCTTCCTTGGAAATGTGTGCTCATTATTTTCATATTTTATATATATATATATATATATTTGTTCCACAACAATTTGAAAGTTATCAATTTTTAGTAACAATCTCCTTGTTTGTATAATTTGCCTTTTTAAGACTATAAGTACAAGGTCCGACATCGACATATGATTATGTCTAGTCAGAACACATATGATGTTTCTAAATAATACAAACTTTTGTGTTTTAATATTGCAGGTAAAGAATTGAATTATCAGTCTTAAAACTTCTTTCACAAAGGTTGCAAGCATAATATATATATACAGGGTGTTCCACGAGGATGTTTCATGACTTCGTTTACAGGTACCTTGAAACATTTTAAACACATAAACTAATAAACATGGGTCAAATTCGCAACTGTTTTTGAGATATCGATTAAGTAAGTTAGGAGACTTGAAGGTGCTTGGTCGTTGTAGTTCTTCCTTCTTGCTTGCGACCGGTTATCATTTTATCTAATACCATGGGTATCAGGAATGTTTAGTTTGATTTTTATTGTCAAAACATAGTCTGTTATCAATGGAAATGGCAAATGAGATAGGAAGGGCAACTTAATTTGAGTGTTTTTGAATTAATTTGTTTTGAATTCTTTAATTAATTTTGTAAAAATGCTATATCAATTTTCAAATGCCGACATAATTTTTTGTGCAGCTTTTGCAACGGTAATTTATTTGAAGCAGCAGAAACAGTACATTATCAGATAGCCGAATCGTCGCTTGTCGTGTCACAAAACAATTCTACGTGTTTTTCCTTCTTCCGTATGAGGTGCATTCAAGTTATAACAGCTCCGATTTTTTCTGACAAACCAATCACACGAAAACTGTGAAACTTGTGTCACTTTTTGGCGTAATCTTTCTGTAGCCGTACACTTTTCACAATGTCGACGCCATGATTCCATAGGAGCTGCAAACGCTTCTTTAGGAGTTTTTCTTGACCACTGGAAAATCGCTGAATTAAATTTGCAACCACGGACAGTGTCTTTCATCGTTGGAAGTCACTAGAAGCCAGGTCAGGTGAGAAATCACTTCAAAGTTGTCAGCATTCGTGGCACCTACCTGGTCATTCTTTTCGCATTTTAGGTCTTCGTGCAGGATTGTGTCGACAAATCCCACGGAAATACCAACTTTAGAGGCGATGTCGTTTCACACTTATTCGGCGATCCTCCAAAACAAGTTTCTCCATTCGCTTGATCATGTCGTTAGACCGGCTGGTGCAAGGCCGAGACCATCACAACATGTCTCACTTAACTGGCAATAAATTTCAATCAGAGTCCCACCGCGCAAATAGA
This sequence comes from Sinelater perroti, assembly GCA_036346155.1. Taxonomy (NCBI): domain Eukaryota; kingdom Metazoa; phylum Arthropoda; class Insecta; order Coleoptera; family Elateridae; genus Sinelater; species Sinelater perroti. The sequence goes on from JARFIY010000333.1 coordinate 14,927, forward strand.
GAAAACAAATGATTATACGTTGTTCTTGTAATGAGAACGTCGCCATTTTAAGTACCAAAAAACAGTCCTCACTCTCGCCGCTGCCGCTAGAGCCCTGTATACCGCCCACTGCTGCGATCTCTGTCATGCATTTATAAAGAATGCGTTCATATTTTAAAGCAATAAAAATTCAATGGTGTTATAACATGAATGCACCTCGTAGAAGAGAGTCGGTAGAAATAGTACTAAAAAAATCGACAAAGGTTCTCAAACTAATAAAAAACAAATTTCAGCAGCTGCGGTTTAAAGTAAAAGTTTAATTGTGAGGACCTTATATAAATGGATTCTATCCCTACCATATCCAAACGATTCATAATTTGTTTCATACTGATCTTGTTTCACAACAACGCTTGTATGACTGATCGATTGAACACGATGGTTTGATTGATGTGATTTTATTCTGTGATTAGAAGGATTTCTATCGAGGTGGAATAATCAACTTTTACAAGGAACATGCAAACACATCAAAATCTACATAAAAGTACAGAAAATTACTTTTAGCATTAATTTACGGTTTATGTCTGGACTGGGTTAGTTGAAAGTGCTTTTATTGAACTACATATTTTGAGAGAAATAAATAAAATAAAAATAATCAAATATATCGCTAGTTTTAGAATAACACTTGTCAAATTTATTGAAGGAAATTTCTGTGGGAATTAAAAGTAAAATGTGGTACTACCAAGACAGAGCCACTGCAAATTATTGCCTAATTGTTACTGATTCTTTAAACAATAGGTTTTCTTGACCATGTGTTAAATATAATGTCTACGTAAAATTGTTCCTAAGTCTCCTGTTCTCAATTGTTTGGATTACTTCTTGTGGAGTCATGTAAAGTCATTATAGTTATCATCTCTTATGTTCAGGTTTGTGGGTGTTTTTCTATTTCAAATGACTCAAGAATAATCCTGCTGGTAAGAAAGTAGGCAAGAATAATTGTTTTTGTTTGGAAAAAGCTAATTTTGTCGGTTGTGTCTTTATTATCTTTGGCCATTTCCCTAATCATTATCACCTTTCCGTACGGCCAGAGAGTGCTCATATATTCGGCTGCATATTTGCCGATCTGTTTGACCTATGTAGGTCCTTTGGCAGTCTCCACAAGGTATTTCATAAACTTTTTGAGATTTATTGGAGCAGTGATTTTACTGAACAAATAAAATCAACTATTTGGTTCTTGATCGTAAAGACCGTGTCTCATTAGGGTGAGTGTTTTGGGATTAAAAGTTGATATTTTTATTTATATTTCTGATTATATAGAATAAGTATTCATTAAAATATCTATTTGTAGTAGGGTGGTGGCAATAGTTTCAATTTTTGTTTTGCCGTATTTTATATTTAAAAGCCTGTTGGATTTGGTAATAAGAGATTTTGCAATTAAAGAAATTTGGGTACGGTGCTGATAAAATTTGGTATTACGTAGCGGTTAGTATGAGTGGGTTTTCTATAGATAGTGTAATTAAAGCTGTGATATAAAGGATTTGTTGTTAACAGAGTGTTTAGGAAAGAATGGAAATATTTTATTCGGGTTCCGTTGGTGTAAATTTGGTTTAGGTGGGAAAGGAATAAGAGAAAGTTTTGTTCGTAAGGCCAGAAGACAAAAACGTCATCGACATATCGTATCTAGGAGGCAGATTTAAGGTGATAGGAGGCAATGGCTTTTGTTTCGAAAGCGTTCATAAAAAGGTTAGCAATAACAGGTAAAAGTGGGGAACCCATGGTAGCACCGTTAGTTTGGCGGTAAAATTTATTTTGAAAGATAAAGTAAGTTATCAGGAATTGGTATATCCGTAAACGAAGAGACGATGTGAAAGCTGACTATGATATCACTTTTGCGTATAGGGGAGGTTTTGAGTATTTCTAGAAAATTATACAAGTTTCGGACGTAGGATTATGTTTGCTCTCTAAGAGTTTTATGATTTTGGGCAAGTATTTAGCTAGGTTGTGGGCAGGAAAACCAAAAGCATTAACTACAAAACGTAAGGAATGTTCTCTTTATGAATCTTTAGGAGACCATACCGTTTAGAAATTCTGGAGGATTTTTCTCGGGGTATGAGAAGTTTTTTGGTATCAGATAGTAGATTTGAACTGGTAATGAGGGTTTTGGTTTTCTTTTTAGCAGGTGGTGGAATCAGATTCATGGCGATAGTCAGAGGATTCAAATAAATTTTGCATCTTATCGATATAGACTGCTGTATTTAAGATCACTGTAGCGATGCCCTTTGCCTGTAAAACTGTAATATTATTATTTTGTATCAGAGCTTTTAAGACACGTAATTCGGAGGCTTTTATATTTGGTTTTGGTAGTACAACTGTACGTAGCACTTTGGACATCTTGCCTGGTTTGATTTGCCAGGTTTTAGGAAGAGTGAAAATGGGGTTTCTATTTGGGACATAATTTGTTCAGTGTGAATACGATTTGGCGTAACAGCAAAATTAAAACTTTTCAATAGCCTTCAATTGCTTTTTATTTTTAATTGATGCTTCTTGGGCTTGGGCTTACAGTTCTTGCAGAAATATAATTCTATGTATGGGAACATTATTTTAGATTGCCCATTCTTTACTGCACAGGGAATTCTAGGATCATCAACCGGATTACTATCTGAATGAGTCAGAGATAATTTCTTGAATGATATTAGTTTTAGTTTGTAGTTCATCGCTGATTGCTTTATTATGTCACCCACTCTCCGATCTCCTCATTCGTTAACCTTTGGTCAAGCTTTTTCCCCAAGTCCAAAATTTCCTTCGGATCATTTTCTTAACAAGTTTTCTTGGTTCAACGATTTGTCTGGCTAATCTAGCCAATGGGATACCATCTTATTTATCACTGGTATCAAGCTGTTCGACATAAACCTCACGTGGTAAAATTTTTTTCCAAGATTTTTTTTGGTTTGCTAAAGTAAACCGAAAAAACCGCAAGTAAGTGACCCTCACAGCACCGCGGACACAGTTCAACTGACTTGTTACTACTAAAAATTCAAACTGACGCAGTACCACCACCACCTAAAGCGGTGGTGAGCGGTATAAACAACGACAAATTTTTATTTCTTGTTTAGCGTTCGGTTTATCATTTTGTAATTTTGCCGTTCGGATTAACGTGTGTTCGAATTATAGAGGTTGAAAATATATATATATATATATATATATATATATATATATATATATATATATATATATATATATATATATAAACGTAAGGAAGTTATTATTCAGTAACGTCACTAATTTAATTTTTAACTTCTATAATTGTTGGAAGTAATTTATCGCCATCTTTGTGTATGTTATGTAAAGCTTAAAGTAGATAAGAGAGATACATTAATAATTAAAAAACCTTGTCCGGATAAAAATTAAATAATTTCCCATACATTAAAGCTGGTAAAACAAAATATTACTATTTTACAAAGAAATAAAAATTAATGGCCAAACTACAATAATTCTACCTGACATAAAGAGAAATGTTAAAAATCATCAAATAAAATAGATAAGAATACAATCATCAAAGACAGCCCTATTCTAGGAGATATATTTAGGGTATATTAAAAATTATGGTTAATTTTACATTGGCCCACTTTTCTGTCGGTTTCTAGTTTATTATTTTTTACCCGTTTTTGTGGTCTGCTTTGTTTTGTAGAAATCTTTTGTTTATTGTTTGTTCTGTTGTTCTTTCAAAGGGGTAATTTTTAAGTTTGTTTCATTGCCACAGTGTAAACTGAAGTGTATATTTTCATTTGAAGTTTTATATATATAACAATAAATACAGACTGTATATGAAATTAGTAGTTTTTTGTTTAGAAAAAAAGAACCTAAAAGAAGAAGCTAAATCTATGCAAATATCACATGACCTTATTTTATTATACATTCACATATACGTTGCTATAATATCTTTAAGGTATACCTTAAGAATATATTAACAAATAATTTGAGCTTTTTTTACCATTACTCTTGACATACAAGGTGCATCTGAAAAGAGAAAGCTAATTTTCTTGGTTCAAACAAAAAATTCATAGAGGAGTCTTCGGGCTTGACGATGGGGGATGTCGAGTAACTCAACTCATTTGCTTTTGAGTCTTTACAGAGTGCTAATCGCTTGTAAAATGAATAGCTATATGATCGTGGCATCATAAGTCAAACTGCAACACAGTGTCGGTTAGCTAAGCGCGATAAAATATTGAGTTGATCTTAAAATGTCCGCAACCGAAACGCTTACTATAATACGGAAAGCCTATGGAATAAATTAGGTATCGAAAAGTCAAGTAGTTAAGTACAGAAAGAAGAGAAAATGTTTAGGATCAGCAGCGCGCAGGTTATTATTCCGTTAATATAGTTAAGGTAAAATGGTTCTTGTCTCTGGCCGACGTCCAATTGTTAGATTGGTAGCAGGTAAATTAGAACAAAAGTTCAGTGTATACAAAATCATCACAGTGGAATTACAGATAAAAAAAAGCTTTGCTAAATTGCTTTCTCAGATTTTAATCAATGAGCAAAAAAAAAACCGTGTGTCGATTCCTCGTGAGCTTTTGGACCACATGATAAATGAGCTTCTCACAGAAATTTACCTCATTTACATAAATTTATATTTTAAGAACTTTATATATAACGACATTAAAATATGTAGTTATATAAGGAATTTCAATGTCATTGTCTAAATTCTTTTAATAAATAGGCAGTACTACATTGGCTGCACAATATTTATAACGAATTTGCAACCCCGTGTGTGCCAAGTACAAGCTAACCTTTGCATCATGCAGTTTGACATTTTGATGGCATACGTACTTAAAACGTTTTGTTATACAGACACTATTTGTTGTTGTCATTAAGTTAAAATTTCCGCTAAAAAATGGAGTTAACTCGGGAATGTTTTTTACGACTTTCGACGTGGATTATCTTAACAAAAGTACATTGATGTATATCGTGATGCAATGAATTTAATACTGGTCGAAGTTTGTTGGCGGGTGAATTTAAAGAAGATCGTATTTGGAGCCAGCAAACACCGATGCCGTGCGCAAACTGATAAAGCAGATCATCATGTGACTTATTGTAAAATTTAGGTATCCTTAGGCATTAGTAACATACATTCGATATTGCATGAATATTTAACCACGAGAAAACTGTGTGCGCGTTGGATTTCGCATAAGCTAACAATCGCTCATAACAGGCTTGTTCCGAAAGAAATGCTCAAAAAATACGGTAACGGTGGGTGCTTCAATTATCATTTACAACTTTAATCTTGGTTTTATGTGTATTAACTCAAAAGTTAACAGCAACCGACTGTATGGGTCTTCTAAGATGAGCTAAACCCAACAAACGTCGTTCGGGCTTGAAGCACTTCGAAGAAGATCAAATTTTTTTTTAACTGAATGGTACACAATTATTTGTTTGGCAGAAGTTTTCGAAAAAAATAAAAACCAACGCACGGTGCTGGATCATTCTTCACCATGATATAAAAACTCGGTCGTGAACTACTGGACCACAATTGATACATTTAAAGGACTCAGTAGAGTACAGCACCCACAACTCAGATCGAAGCAAATAGGTTTTAATAGTATTAATATTAATCATAGAAAACTATTTACTTTAGAACAGCTATATGCACAGGTTTAAAGACCCAACCACATTTTCCGCATATATCTCCTATGGTGTCGTAAAAGTCTCGCCTTTTGAATGGAATGACGCATTGTTGTATTTGGTAATACGACAAAGTGCAGTTTTTATACAAATAGTAACTATACCTCATGGAACTGACGAGTGTCATTTTCTAAGAATTCACATCTGTGGCTAAAATTATCCTTAATATTTGTAGATCAAAATGTTGACCAGTGTCAGATACACTAAAACTGCTACTTTTTAATATAAAAGTGCTATTTTAGTAGGATGATACAAGTATGTATGTCATTGTTACTACTATATGCGTTTTTCAGGTTATTTAACTACTTTGGTCACTGAGATCCTTGAGGAATTCTTGCAATTAAGAATTTACAGAACGTGATGGAAAATGCATTTTTTTGTGTATCCAGAAATGGCCAACGGCATAAAATCAGGAATAGAAAGAAAAATTTCCTGATTATTAATAAATGCATCTTAAGAATAATCCTAGTGTAGCAACACAACTCAAATGCGGCTCTGGATTTTCTTAAATGGCAGCAGGGCGCTAAGAATCTCCGGACACGACATAGAACACTAGAAGTATGTACAAAACCGAAAAACTAGCCAATACGATACTTCTTCTTCTTCTTCTGTATCCTTATACCCCTTAGGTGTCGGATGCCAATACGATACATGAGATGAAAACACTAGGCACCGAATATTAAGAATAAGTGAAATGCGTTGGCCAAAATTTGATATTTACAAATCGGATAATCATATTAAGCTTTGTTCCTATTGTCGACAGAGTTCTAATACTACAGTTATCGGCAAAAACCTACAGATGAAATATTCAAGCATATGCTCTCACAGCAGTTAGTGATGACAAAGTCCAAAATTTTTATAACCAAGCTATAAAGCTAACAAAAGAGCATTAAATAAAACTAATTACAAGCGACTTTAATTCTAAAACGAAAAGAGAAAATTACGAATATAGTGGTTAACTCAGGAACAGGATACTGTAATTCTGCCAGGAGAAAAATTTTGTGGTTTTAAACGCCTTTTTTATAAGAATGGCATCAAATAAAAGAAAGGTCTTTGGGAGATTTTTGTATTCTGTTTGAAAACATAAAGTGACTTTAATTTGAAACTCGCGTGAAAGCTGTAGTTTAAAAAACTCTGTGTCTTATGTTGGAATAGCCTTTGCTGATATTCGCTCCTGATTTCAACTTGATATGTCAAATAGTTTATATGTTACACCAGTTTATTTTCACTAACTTTTTGTCTTTTTTCTATTTTTAAAATGTCTAATATTATTAAACAAAGAAGTTGCATTAAATTTTGCGTTAATAATAAAATTAAAGCTACTGAAACGTTTAAAATGGTGCAGAAGATATTTGGTGATCAATTTTTATCGAGAAAAACTAAATTCCAGCGGTATAATCTGATCAGTAAAGATCATAAATCCGTAAAAGGTAAACTTCGTTCTGGGCGTCCACAAATAACAACCAAAGAAAATTAAAAAAAATAAAAAATAAAGTAATAAAAAACGTTATTTGGTTGTAGAAGAACTTGTTAAAGATATTAGCATACCAATAAATTTAGAAAACGCAATTTTTAAGTGTATTATGGGCTTAAAACATTTGTCAATAAAACTCAGCAATCATTAGTGAATTTTTTGCCAAAAATTCAACAAATATTGCTCCACAAGCACCGTATTTTCTAGATACGTCACCATGAAGCGTTTCTTACTTGGTAGATTAAAAAAAACACTTTAAGTAACATAATTTGACTCAGTTGGTTCGATAAGACAAAAATCGAAGGAGGTGGTCATGGAAATTCCAAAAAGTAAATGTAAAAAATATTTTTACAATTTAATTAGAAGTAAGCGTATAGGGGGGTATTATTTTGAAGGAGACAAAATAAATTGAATGGATAAATAAATAATATGCATTTTATCCAGGTACCTTACTTTTTAGCAGCTATATCTACCCCAATGTGGTCTTTCACCCGAGGTGTACTCTGTCACTTAAAGGTTAACAATTAATTAATTAATCCAACAAGATACCTCAAAATACCGCTCAAATTCTTTTAGCGTTCAAACAGTCTACCGCTCCATCCACTCAGCTAACGGCGGAACCAATGGTCCATATTGTTTCTTTTAACCGCCAGGAACATTTTTGTTAAAAGCGAAAATTTGCGGCTACAACTGACCACATACGCTTGCTTATTCAAGCAGCCACTAAAAATATTTACACTCTCAATTACTTGCCCGACGCTTATTCACATGGATAATTCCGAGGAGTGATAATAAATTAAGTATATTTTCTAATATTAAAATATCCGAGAGGGTACCCGCCCCAAAAGGGGGGTAGCCGAGCGAATGAAGTTTAGAGTTTTGTTCAAAGTCGTTTCTATCGCACCCCATATTTTTTCCCGTCGCACCCGTAACGGAGTTTTTCTAGCAGCACTTCAGGCTACCGAATGGCGAAAACCTCATCTCGCTAGCTCCCGTCGTTTTCGAGATCCTAAAAAAAATTGTGTTGCAACCGCCACTTTGACCATGAAGAAGTTGGGATAGAGGTATTTTTTTTTAAATTTATCCGAACTATCGATCCGTGATGGTGCGGTTTAAAAAAAGTTTGTTGAAAGTGAGGTGCTACTCATTTCTATATATTATACTCCCCAAATTAAATAAAATATTTAGAAATAGTACTTCATCAGTTAAAATTTACCTTGATACAGAGGCACTGTTAACTCGGATTATAATTCAATAGTGGGAGTTATAGATATTAGGGTTTTGAATTGTAAATATAAACACAATGGATGTGCAAAATATATATTATAAGGTACGCGATACCATGGAAAGCAAGCCAAAAAATAACTAGCATGATATTTTCTCCAAGACAAAAATTTTCCAGATATTTTAATTAAAATGCAGTAAATATTGATCACACATATTCAATGCAAGTAAATAACGTAAAATTTTGTTATTTTTGCATTAAGTCGTATAAATCACTTTTTTAAAGCTTTTCTCTGGGTACAATTTTTTTAACCAGTACTAGTTTTTCCCCCCATATCAGTCACTGTAAGCTCGAAACTGTGAGCACCTTTGCTTCGAGTGGTGAACAAAAAAATTAATATCAGATTGTTTTGTAAAACTTTTTGGACTTACTTTGAGTGGGTAGGTTGTATCGTTTAAACAATATATTTTCAAGTTGATGATTGACGCTTCATATCTTGTAAACTACATTACGTGTCATAAATTTTCCATCTGATTTCTTTTGACTAAATATCACTAAATTTTCTGGAGATGTTACTCGGGAAAGGGCTACATAAAGCTGTCCATGTATGAAAACTTCATTTTCCAAATAAAAGCGACTTTATTCAGTGTCTGACCCTGACTTTTATTTATCGTCATCGCATAAGCTGGTCTTATAGAAATTGTCTTCTTGTCAAATTGAATGGCCACATTATTGCTTGGATGTAAATTCATTCGGTGGAGGAAAAACATTTCACCACGTTTAAGTCCTGAGATGATTTCTGCTTCAATCATACGACTTTTGAATGATTTACAGATGAGTTTAGAACCATTGCATAATCCAAGTGATGGATTAATATTCCTCAAACATTATAGGTGTTCCAATTTTAAGTGTGAGTCGATGGGGAGGTAATCCACTGAGATTTAAACTATTTAGATATTCGGTTGGGTAGAGATGAATATGGTTTGTATCGCTTATTGAATCAGCGCTAAGATATTCCATAGTTTGACCTGTTATTCTTGCAATTATAGCTGAATTTATCCGATCAACATCTTCATTCCTGGTTGCCAATATAGTCCAATCATTGATTTCTTTATTTCTTGAAGAAAATCATTGAACTCGTTCAAATCTCGGCATAGATTTGAAGGTAATTCGATCATGCCATCAGTATTTGGCTCAGTTCCATTTCAATCCTTAGCAAATACTCAGTAAATCGTCTATTTTCATCTGATGATCCTTCGACTCTCATATTTATTGTCAAATTTCTCACGTTAATAGAACGCTAAATTTTTGAACGTTTAATGCACCATTAATCACATCATAATCACATCCATTTTTAACAACAGGTAATATTTGTCTGAAATCCCAAACACTAGAACTTTTCCTCCAAAAGGTGAGTCAATTTTTAATATCTCTAAGGGTCCGGTCGACAGCTTCAAACACATATCTGTTCATTACAGGGCCTCATCGCATAGGATTAGTTCTGCACGCCTAATAAGTGTTGCAAGATCCGATTGAGCGCCAATAAAACAACTTGAGCATTCATTGATTTCAATTGGAATCTTCAATCTTGAGTGAGCTGTTCTTCCTTTCTTTAGCAGAAGTGCAGCTAAACCTGTCGATGCCGCGATTGCTATTTTCCTTTAGACCTCAAGGGAAAGCAGGAGATTATAAACGAAGGTTTTGCCTGTTCCTCCTGGTCCATCAAGAAAGAATAATTTGTGACGTTTATTCGATACACAATCTATTACTTCGTCATAGAATGACTTTTGGTCCGAATTTAGTCGACAGCTGTTTTGTTCAACGAAAATTTCTAGCGCTTGTTGATCATCATCATATTCTTCAGCCAATAGTCTGTTGAGGTCGTTTTCGTCAATTGGGCATCGATTGGAAGGAACTCAAAGCGAAACCACTTGATGATAATAAATCATCGACTTCAGTCAATGCAACGTTAATAACTTGTTGGCGTAGGATATCACTTAATTCATTTAGATCGTTGATTGTTTCACTAACTCTTCTCACTAAGTCATGTGTTAAGTCAAATGTATACTTATCCCATAGTTCACCTGGATTTTTCTACAATACATTAATATATTTGCAAATAATCGCCTCATTTGCTTAAAACACTTGATTCTTCTAGAAGTTGGTCCCATTCACTATCACTTTTAGCAAACCCATTGCCTCACAGGTTTGCTTGAATGTCTCATATGTAGTTCCATTAATTGTTCTCATCTCTTCGAAGCTTTTGATTCCTCGTCTTTGCGTCAAAAAAGACCAATAATACTTTTCACCTTCACCATTCGCTAAATTTCTACCAATAGTTTTAAATTCATATTATTTACTCGTGGTTGCCAATGAGAAGTTTTGTGAATGTGAAGTGAGTTGGAAATTCTGTATACAACAGATGACGACCGACATCAAATTTCTGTTGAAATCAAACCAAGCCATAAGTTTTGTCTTCTTTGTGTTTCTCAACAAATCATTTGGGTTATCATTAACCGAAAAGCTTGTCAATTGTCTATCAGGCAAGTGTAATTCTAAGGTAAACACTTGGTTGATTGTCATGAAGTCCAAAACCAAATATACGAAAACAACTTTCACACGAAGAGATCCATCTAGCGTCAAGATATGTTTTTATTTCATCATTACCGATTTCCATATTAGCTTTATCAAAACCTTTATGAATGTATTTGTATAAATATTTAACGCATCGTACAGAATAGCATATTTCGACATTAATATGTGCGTTGTATTTAGTACATAACCAAAGATTATGTGGAACTATCCATTGGTTGTCGACTTGTATTTCAATTACCATCTCTCTTAACAGTTACTGTCCGTCCATCATTTCGTCGACGATACTCAGGATGACCATCTTCTGGTATGGTTGTATGCTCACAATACCTCTTGGGAAAGCCTTTAGAACACTTTCCACTTTTCATGCAAGGTGATCTTGGGTTAAGATCACCACACGGTTCATGGCAAAGGTTTTAGAAACAGTTTCATATGCTAACGGGTATAGACTCTGATCCGGACTCTCAGCGTTCACTACACAATCAAAATCTTCAATAGTTCTTAGTTTGTCTTCAGGATTAAGTTATTAAGAGATGACAATGCGGCAGACCTCTCTTCTGGAACTCTATTTGTAAACATATTTACACGACCAAAAATTATTTCCGCTTTCTTTTTATTTTCTGGCCAATTTTTTTTTCGGGTTTTTAACCAAGGTGAAAGTTATGAAGAGATCGGGTTTTCCATAATTCTCACAATAGACATTACGTCCTGATACTTCTGTTATGAATCGGGTGAACCGACAAAAGTTGATGGTAAAATTCTTCTCCGACCAATATTTTCCAGTGAAACATCATTGGTAATAGCATCAACTAATCCATGGTACACTTCAGAACGAATCTCTTTGATGACTCCTCAAGTATTTAAGTCGGGACTGTTCGATTCTTGCGTAAATGTCTACTACCCATTGTAGGTATAGTCTTCCTCCCTGTGTATACTGATATTTGGTGATTTAAATACAGCTGTTGTTTGTAAAATTCATGAGTGTTATTGATTTATTATCAGATGTTTTCATATCTATTTGCCAACCGTATTCACCGGTGAAACAGGAGAACATATGAAAAGGTATCATATGCTCTATGAGTTTCCATATTCTAATCAAATTATTAGATCTCTTCTGAATTATAATATCTCTGCGATCACCGATGTCATCGCTAGGTAATATTGCCGCTACATCTGAACTTGTTGGTTGGTTATATGTCCGCGGATCAGGGCCTTTTCCGATATCCTCAATGTCAAAGCAGTAGGATTTTCATTACACTCAAGTGCCGATTTAAATTTTATCCATGTGTTATATTTTTAGAACTTGTTGTAATCTTTGAACTAATTTGTTTACGGTTAACCATGAACTGCATTCGGTTATTCAATTCATTGTCGGTATCATAAAAGTACAGGAAGAAAAGGCCGTTGTCCATCTGGAGGTAAAAGATCCAATCAAATGATACATCTCATGAATACGATAAGTAAAACTCCTGTCCTTTCGACTAATAACGATTCGTCGACTTTGGCTCCACACAAGTGAAGGATAATAAAGATTATATGCTCTTTATTATTTCTGAACTATTGACTCAAATTGTCATCTCCATCAAATAGCTGAAGGAGTTCTGGGGTGTGAGGTCTCCCATCTGTGGTAGCACTTGTTTACCATCAGAACAACATTGTTTGAAATGAGGTGAACTGATTGATCCAGAGGTCTTTTCGCATAACCAAAACTTAGCACTGCAATGTTGAACAATTTATCCATACGTTCCATTTGATCTCTTTGTGGCATATCCCACATCGCGCTCTGAATAGATTAGCTGTTTGACTATGTCTCCAAACTTGTGTTTCATTTCGATTTTCAATCTGTTGACATGTTCTGTTTTCAACTCTTCTTCTTGCATTTACATTTTCTATCTGTTCAGATGTCATATTATCGACTCTTTTCTTTCATTGATCTGTTCTATCTGTTCTGTTGACATATTAGCTACTCTTCTGTTTTTATTATGCCTCATTTTGTTCTGCGGCACGTTTATTTTATTATACTGACGGAAGTACGCCTCCTATCGCTCATTCTTTCAATTTAATTAAATTGTTTGCCAGACTGTTATCACTTTTACTATATATTCCGCCTATCCGACTATCACTACCTTTTTCAATTTTTTAACTAAAAGTAAAACTAATTAAAACTAATGAAAGAAAAAAGTTACAATACTTGATGTCGGATGTGATTAATTTCCCCGATGTCAGACTTCGCCTTGAAATCAATGGGGATGTGATATAAGTGATAGACTGTTCGGTGATTATGGTGTGGTCACTGATAGTCTTAATCGCAGAACTGTTAGCGATTAAAGTATTTTAAAAACTTTTTGTCGAACAAAATTAAGATTAAAATCTGATCCAAACAAACAGTTAAATAAATATTGTGGTAATAATCAAAACACCACTTCTTCTTCTTGAGTAAAGATCTGTTGATATCTATCTTAAGATGACATTTATTTAGTTCATAACAGCATTTTGTTCACAATTAATGCATGTTTGACATAATTAGACACTACTTTATTACTCGTGGTATTTGTCTCTCGACGTTAAAACTGATGATAATATAAAATATAATAAACAATCGATTTTATAATTACATGCTTTTGTAATTGATTTGATTGTGTAGTAGTGATCATTTATTAACCATGTTTTTTGCATAGTAGTTTTAAAAATAAAAACACGATTAAAAAGCTCTGTTTGAATAATTGACGTACGCCGTTTAGACAACGCATTTACGTATACCCAGTTAGAGTTGAACTTTGACCTTTGACCTTTGACCTTTGAAGCACTCATAATTTTTTATGTATAAGTGCTTTATTACCCGCTCTCAAACGAAAATTTTCCATCGCTTGCGGTTCCGGAAATATATTACCCCGATCGCGCCTGTCCCGGACCGAAATATGTCCTTCGGAGGCGCTCGGCCAAAGGACGAACGTTTGACCTTTGACTTGTGGGGCCCACATAATTTTTTTATATATAATTATAATGTAAGTAATTTTGTAATAAAACTTATAGTTATTACCATATTGTAATAAAGAATTAGTAATTGAAACCGGTCTTAAGGTACCATCTTATCAACGAACTTAAAAAGTTCGTTACTGAATTCTATATGTCTGTCGGTCTGTCGGTCTGTCGGTCTGTCGGTCTGTCGGTCTGTCGGTCTGTCGGTCTGTCGGTCTGTCGGTCTGTCGGTCTGTCGGTCTGTCGGTCTGTCGGTCTGTCGGTCTGTCGGTCTGTCGGTCTGTCGGTCTGTCGGTCTGTCGGTCTGTCGGTCTGTCGGTCTGTCGGTTTCTGTCGGTCTGTCTCTGTCGGTCTGTCGGTCTGTCGGTCTTGGTCTGTCGGTCTGTCGGTCTGTCGGTCTGTCGGTCTGTCGGTCTGTCGGTCTGTCGGTCTGTCGGTCTGTCGGTCTGTCGGTCTGTCGGTCTGTCGGTCTGTCGGTTGTCGGTCTGTCGGTCTGTCGGTCTGTCGGTCTGTCGGTCTGTCGGTCTGTCGGTCTGTCGGTCTGTCGGTCTGTCGGTCTGTCGGTCTGTCGGTCTGTCGGTCTGTCGGTCTGTCGGTCTGTCGGTCTGTCGGTCTGTCGGTCTGTCGGTCTGTCGGTCTGTCGGTCTGTCGGTCTGTCGGTCTGTCGGTCTGTCGGTCTGTCGGTCTGTCGGTCTGTCGGTCTGTCGGTCTGTCGGTCTGTCGGTCTGTCTGTCGCTGTCACAAAATTATGGATTTTTAAAATTTTAAAATGGATTCTTATAGGAAATTTTACGCTGATTTCAAAATCGAAATAAAAAAGTTTCTATCTCGAATAGTTTTCGAGATATTCGACTTCGAATTTCGGGAAAATTTGGCATTGCGATTTTATGAGTAACTCTTAAAGAAAATTTTACGCTGATTTCAATAATGAAATCAAAAAAATTCTATGTCGAATAGTTTTCGAGATATTCGACTTCGAATTTAGAGAAAATTTTCGACATTACAATTTTAATTGTGATTATTATTGGAAATTTTACGGTGAATTCGAAACTGAATTCGAAAAAATTTTATGTCAAATAATTTTCGAGATATTCGATTTCGAATTTTCCCGAAATTCGAAATCGAAAGGTCTTTTTAAGTTCGTTCTGGGATTGCTTACAGAGCAATCTCTTCGCCGGTCCCATGTTTTTTCTATTTATTTCACAAGATATTTTTTATGTTTTTCTAACTGAACTTTTGAGCACTGAAAAGTATATTATTTATTTCTTCCTCCACATGTTTCTCCTATAGCTTTGCGCTAACACAGATCTCGTACTTTTCGCATTATATTTTGCTTATCTTTTAAACTCGATGTATTGTGTTTGTATCTCTGTCTTTCAATTCTTTATTCTTTATTCATTAAGATAACTTTTTCTTTTCTATTGAATAGATGTATTTACATCGCTACCACCGACTATTATAGTATTTTTGGTCCAATTATGAGAGTATAATCTCAAGTTTTATAATCAACTTTGATTTTCTATAAATATCCTACTGCTAAATCTGTAGTTATGTGCCTATAGTTTATTCTCCCGGAAAATAATACAGTTCTTGCATTGCTACATAAAAAGAATAATGAAATCGCTGAAGAATGACACTGTATTACAGATAACAAAAAAATTGTAATAATTTAAATTAATGATTACTAAATGCCAAATAACAGACGACGTTGATAAAGAATAAAATGATATAGTAAATTTAATATAACAAACAGCAAACGAAAAGAGGAATTAACATCTGAAATAAAGAACTGGAAGAAGCAATCAGGAACCAAAATAATGCGCACCAAAAATATTTATAAAAGAGAAACAAACATATAAGTACAAAATAAAAAGAAACATAACCAAAACACAAGTACAGTGTATTAGAATACGTTTATACACATAAAGCCATAAAATATCTGAACAAAAGTAAAAAATAAAAAGTAAGAAATAACAATAGCTGAAGAGAAATGGTTAGCACATTGCAATAACTTGTAGTACAATGAGAACCATTAAAATGAAGAAAGAACTAGGAAAACAACTGATGCACATAATAGATGGCATTACACTTGAATAACTGAACCAAACATCACAAATATCGAAATACCGCAAAGCACCGGGTTCTGACTATAAATACCGATTTAATTATAAATGGAAATCTGTTACAAAAGTAAAGATATTTACATCTGATTAATCGTTACTGAAATACAAGGAAAGTATGCAGCATATGGCAAAAATATGAAAATATGAAATGTAAGAATTCGGATCATAAAAAAACTCTTTTAATAGAGGAACATAAGGCGTTCTGTGTAGATAGAGTATTTATACTACAGCAGATTGTACAAAAAGACGAGAATACGAATTGGAAATACATTTTACACTTACAAAAATAGAAAAGCATCTGACTTTGTAGACAGGGGTATTATAGAGAAAATATATTTTTTACCAAATGTCATAAAAGATCCATATGAAAATACCTAGACAAAAATGGCTGAAGGAACAAGCTATAAGACCATACAACCAAGAAGTCAAACAGGGATAGAGCCTCTCATAAATGCACTATTTATATATATATATATATATATCCGCCATCTAACATTTTTTTTTGAACTAGCGGTTATTCGGTGAATGGCTCATGACGTTTTTGACAGAAAATTAGTTTTATCCTTTCCCTGAACGAAAATGGTTTTGTATACGCTTGAAGAACGCTGGGAAATATTGCGACATTACTT
>JARFIY010000335.1:0-22510 GCA_036346155.1 Sinelater perroti
CGGCCGTCCAAATCGCAGAGGGCATGAACAGCGACATCTGTTGTTTCATCCCGAGATATGGTCAGTCTATGACAGAGCTATATCCGAAACTGATCGTACCAATAATCATGCAGGAACCGAACACCGGAGACTACAGTGTGAATTATCGATGAGCCATCCAACAATATGGAAGTTTATCGCTATATTAAGAAAAATCAATGTAGTCGCGATGTATTTTATGAAAAATTGTAGGTAGGATTTGAACCTCATCATAAACTTAAAAAGTATGTTCAAGTAGATATTAAGATTAAAAACATTGTAACTAAATATACCGCTACCTGCAATTTTGTAGAATATTTGAAGGCAATTGCTCACAATTACGAAATGGCAACACAACTAAAAATGTTTTAATTGTGTGTCTATATGTATAAAACAAATTGTACTATTTTTTCTTTATAATAAATTTTGTTCACTGGAAATACGTATTTTCCTCCACGTATTTTAGTAATTAAATTTAAAATTTATTAAACAGTTAAAAATCAACAAGTAACTAGAGGCATTGTATTTTTGATCGCACGTTACTAATGGTTAAATGATTTCTCTATCAATCAAGCAATTCAAAACCACCCGCCTTATTTAAAAAGCCTAAGATTTCAACCTCAAAAATCAAGTTTTGGTTTTCCCTAACAATGTAATAAAATATTTAATCAAATGTTGCAACAAAATGGTATGGTCAGCATTATGCTAACCATCGCCATTAACAAAATTATTCAATAACAGCTGAAGTCAGAATTGATTTGTAGAATGCCAACGGTTTTCAGTAAAAAGAATTGGAAGTAGAGACAGCCTCTTGGCTTCACAATATAGATGCAATGCTAGTTTCGAAAAAAAAACTACACTGAAAGGGCATTTGTATAAATATGGCAATGCGCCATTTATCACACATATTACAAAAGAAACAACTATAATTATCTTTCTATTGGCAACGTAGCGGATAACAGATCTTAACAAAAAATTCTGATATTTAGCTCCTTTGTCATCAGTCTCTGTCCTCAAATTATGTGGCTATTAATTCAGTATAAAATGAACTAAAAACCATCCCTTAGAAATCTGTCTCATGCACTGTTAAAATTTTAAAATAGACTAAAATATAAGTGGGTATGTAGAGGCAAAATAAAACTTAAATTTGAATTGTAAATGAAAACAATCTTTGTTGTTATAATCTTTAATTGAATTGTAATATTATAGACATTTCTAAAGAATACCAAGATAGAAATTAAAATAAATAATTAAATAAGATAATACACATAAATGTTGATACAAAATGCCAAAATATTTACTACACTCTCGATGTACTTTGTAGTTTGAAATACTAGAAGTAGGTCTGCAAGTGATAGCCAAGCTAGATTTTCGATAAGTCAGCCGCGCGGTTCTTAGAAGTTAAGCAAGCTACATAATTAAAATAAATGCCCTTAGAATTGTTTCCCAATAAGCGCCCGAAAATCTTTATTCCTCCGTGAAACGGCACAGAGGCGACCTATAAAATCATCCACATCCACCGCCTGGTTCTCAAGAGGGCAGGAGTTAGGGGCGATCCCAAGAACCCCAATACTCGCCAGTGAAGTCAAGTCAACGTTCGGCAATAATCTAGTTAGTAGCAATAAGCCCCGCCCTTCCCAAACGCATGACAAGCACTAAGTCATCATTGGCCGACTTATTATCTGTAATTCCCTGGTAATTATGAAGTTGACCAAATTATAGCAGGAGCCTTTTTTGTTCCGAATTTTTCATCCAACATGGTGATATGGGTTTCCTGGGACAATTGTCAAACGCCGTGTATACGTATAGCTTGTAGCAACCGGAAATAAATTTAAGGTTTTTCCTCGGAATTTTGTTGAGTGCCTATTTGTCGGAAATGATCTCGTAAATTTCTAATTACTCTAAAAAAACCTTTATTACAAAATTCCCACAATTTTCGTATTATTTTTGTTAGTCAGAAAGCATTGTCCTTTTTCAGAAGAAGCAGCAAGGCAACAGCGGTTTTTTTTATAAATAAACCATTTTTTGCGTTCAAATTTGTACAATTTTCAAAGTTACAGGTAGCTATTATTTTGCGATCAATTCTCCATTTAGTAACAGCTGTTCTTTTAAAATTAAAATATAATAAACCTTTTTACCAAATTGGCACAATACCTATTTATTTTTTGCTTACACACGCTGCCAAAATTGAAAGCACTAAGCGCAATAAAGCCTTTTTCTTCCCATAAAATACTATTACTTTGGTATAGCGTGGTTTTCTGAATTTGCTGGATACTTTTATCAGATTTTTGAAGGCTTCTTAAAATACCTTCATTTTTGAATCGAAACTATTCTGGAGTGATTTTCTCTGAAAATACATTGACTCTTCCATAATTAAAATAACTCAAAATTTGATTTTTTCTTTTTAAAATTTTTGTTTTGTTTCCATTTGTACAAGTCATGAATGCTATCAACATATTTTAATTATATTTTCCGGGTACCAAAACAAACTGCCCTTCAATGAACATATACCGATAATTGTCCTGGTTCAACATTGAAAGAAACCACTGCTACCTGGCATCGTGTTCTAAGCTATTAATTTTTTTCTTGTTTTTCTCTTGTTAGTTTTGCAACAATAACACCCAAATTTTCACATCACTCGATTTTTGACCTTCACAAAAATATCGTCCACAATGGCTATGTTGGACAAAAACGTAATTCGGCGCATTTAAAATATCTTCTTTCGATTTCAATATTTTAAGATTGTGAGACAAATTAATATCTTTATAATGGTTCACTGCACTTACCACAACATAACGGAGTCTTTTGATGCTATTACCTAATTTAGTCCTTTAACAGGAACGTTTATTTTTCTGGAGCTGGCTATTCTATTCGCAATTTTCCTTAATTTATCACATATATTTTGTAATAAACGATTACGATATTTTATTTTTTAGCCAAATTGTTTCTATATGCTCATCGTTTTACATTTTAAGATCAGAAATTTCAAAAGTTTGATAATTCTAAAGTGGCACTTTTATTGAAATAGGGTACGATCACAACAAGTTCTATTATATTGTTTATTTCATTTTATTATTGTTTCTGTAGCTTACGTCACATTTTGTTTTCACGTGTATACAGCTTACATTTACTACGTCTATCTTCATTAGAACTTTCGTTTTCTTTATATATATAAAAAAATTATTTTTAAGGACATTTTAATTTTAATGTACTACTGCAGATGTAACGACCAATACGAAATTTACTACCGTAGAAATTCAAAACGTAATAAAATTTCTTAACAAGTCTCCTACTAGTGACCTTATAACAGCAATGTCTTTAAAATAACTATATGAAAGGAGAATTCAATGTTTGCTAGCATTTCTATCTTTTCAAATAAAAACGAAGTATAAAACATTTGTAATTAAACAGCCAAAGAAGGTGTGTCCATGGTCCTGTACTGAGGTTTATGCTTTATTATATATATATATATATATATATATATATATATATATATATATATATATATATATGTATGTATGTATGTATGTAGGTATGTATGCTCTTGGCAGCAGCGAATAAAATTTACTAAATTATTTAAAAACAATTTATTTATACACACACTATTTACAACTAACTGCATATTATTTATATAAACACGGCTACCGTCTGGATTCGCCCTCTTGTTCTACTTGGTACCGGGATCGGCGTCTGAATTGGGAATCTCCCCCTACGGCACGCTACGCGCTATTTATTTCTGTCTCCCCGATGTACCCGCGTAGCCGAGAAAACATCCATAAATGAGCCACTCGAACCTCGTAGAAGGTTCCTGAACCCGGATGCGCCATCTGCATACCTAGAAGGGAAGCCATGCTACGGAGAGCGTTCGAGAATTCGTTACACGTTCTGCCAACTGCAGAACAAAGCGACACTGCAGATTTTATTGGAAATAAAGCTATACCGGCATGTAGTAAAGATCCAATTACAGTATTATTTAGGGCAAAAGAACGTTCATCTAAAAATATTACATAAATGGAAGAATAAGTTTAACGAAAACAAGTCTACTCGTAGCACATTTACATCAAAACAACTAAATTGTCCTCCAGTTACTATACAAAGACGAACTTATTTCTTATTGAAACACGGTAAAATTTAATTGCAAGTTTTCCGAAATGATCTAAAATAACTTATTTTTCCCTTTTCTGTTGCTATTAATATCGGCAGCATTCAAACAATTACAATTTTTTTAGTACTGATGCAAAATAAACCAAATTAAGAATTCCCCTCTTGTCTCTCCCTCTTTCGTGGTCTACGATTAGAATGACAAAAAATCCATTAATGTAAAATTTATTTCAACGTAAAAATACAAAATACTGATAAAAGCACATAGAAAATTTTATATCACTATCCATAATAAGGACAATATGAACAATAAACAAACAGAAACCAAAAATTCGAAACCCACTCATATATTTGTTATGGATTATTTATTCAACCAAAAAAAACAAAAATTGAGGAAAATAGCAAAAGATGATCAGTACAATATATAAAAATCAACTGATAACGCAATAAATTATACTTAAAACATTTTACGTGAAGAAACGTAATTATACATAACACTTATTAATGCAACTATAGATAAACTTACTGAGTCGTTATGAAATATCTATATTATTAAATTAAAATAAGAAACAATTTCAAATGTTTAGTACATTTAGTAACATTTCAGCATTTTCTGATGCTATTCGCTCTTTCACCGTATTACGAATTGTTTTTGCCCTTTAAGAGCTATAATCCAAAATTAGGAACATTGAATAGCTTCTCGGCCTATGGTTAAGATCAAAGTGTAGTAGTATATGTTCTTATTAGTTTAATATCTGATACGACCCACATGTGACACGCTGATCTAACAATACTCATAATACCTGAAGAAATTACCAAAATCAGTGTTAAATACAAAGATAAAATCTTGGTACATCAGAACGAACTTGTAGCCACATTTTTCGATGAAGAAGAAGAATCCAGAAGACTTAAAAGATTTAAACCGTATGACTTAACAACACGTTTCGCATAAATATTGTATGGCAAAACTGTAAAACCAATGTATATAGTAGATAGAGAATGCTCATTGGAGTGTCACTCTTATGACATGTTTATATATAGTATTAGGCACTAGGTTAAGCATTCACAAGATGTACTTATAGACCACAAATTGGACTAATTGTACAAATCAAGAAGACAATAAAAAAAATCTGGTGTGAACATCACACGACTTTCCTTATCCTATTATTTGGGAAATTCTGCAAAAATCCTGGGTTTCAATTTTTTTTTCGAATTCCTATTTTACCAACTTTTTCTATAATATTCATGCTTATCTCGTGATAACAAATCATTTTTATTCTCATAATTTTTTTGTATCTTCAACCGTTTAGATTCGCGACCGATTTTGCGACCTTGCGACCAAACGTCTCGAGATATCTTGTTTACTGACAGACCGACAGACAGACAGTCAGACACACACATACACACACACGAACCAATGGCCCAAACCAACTTTTTTGGTGTCCTGAGGCTATAGTTCGTTCAGAAATATGAAAAACTGTGTAGGTCAAATTTCCGCCTTATTCTATAATAAAGAAAGTAAAAAGGAGATTGAATCCGTCGTCCCTGTTAAAATTATTTTTATATTTATAAATCTCCACCGCCTCTCTGTATAATCTCGGGTAGTAATTCCTACAGTTAGATAAAATTTATGTTTGCATGAATTTTATCTCGTTGTTGTGATTTTTCAAAGCATGTTCGGTAACTGCTGATTTTTGAGTTGATTGAGACGTAGATGACATTTGTGTTCCTTTATCCTCGTGGTAATCGTACGGTTGTAGCTCTAATGTAGATCTGCTCACATGAACAAGGTATGCAGTATACCTCTGGTGTATCCTGTGGGCTTCTTGCATCTTTGGCTGGTTGAAGCAAATCCCGTATCTTGGTGGTAGTAATATAGATGGTTTCCACCATTTGTTTATTAAAATTTTTTTGTTCGTAACCCTGTTGGTATAAAGTAAAAAAGCTTAATCCACCGTAACCGATCTTGGTTGTGTTTTGCGTGCGCATTTATTAAGTTTAGTTACTCTATTTATCTCTGTCCTTGAGTAGCGGTTCCCTTATAAGGCTTGTCCTAAATGGACATCTTAAATCAGCACTTTGGTAAACAGGGATATTACATCATAACTGATCATTAGATCTCCCTTCTGTACCCAGATGTTTTGAAGGTAGGGAGCCCTTGATGTAACTGCTGCTAAGTTCAATGTACGGTTATATATAACAGACTGAATAATTAGTTGGTCAGCTTGTAGGTAAGGCTACCGATGGCACAGACAGTGCGTCGCAGTAGTACATCATTTTTGTGTATTTTGGGGGCAACGCCTCTGATGTTATTATTGATGGTACCATCCAACGAGAAACTTTTTATCAGTTTGCTCGTGTCACGTAGTATACGCGTTGTCGAATCGCGTTTGAGCATGGCGTAAGTGTTCGTATCGAGCAGTTCGGTCATCTTCTTTGTGTAGTTCTCCTGTGATAGTACAACTGTGGCATTACCTTTATCTGCTGGTAAGTTCTTTTTAGGCGGCTTAGTAAGGCGCAGGATGGGTAAAGTCTCAACTCATACTTTTTCTGCTTAATCCGCTGGAAGATTCCCTATGACTGCTTCTACGTTTGCTGTGATGTCCACAGCCGGAATTAATTTAGGTACTACTGCAATCAGTTATTTTTAATTTTTAAAAGGTTTTCTTCTGAAGATGTCCGTCGCAGTTGTGGACGAAACATCAAGAGTTTCCGAACTCTTACCACGGCCCAACAACACAAGAACCAGTCACACGATGCACCATAACATCAGCCGTAAAAGCTTTAGCATTTATTTGACACCCGTAAGTATATTTTTCGTCGACGCAGAATAAACAGATAAAAATAGAAATATAGTAATTTATACATACATATATATATATATATATATATATATATATATATATATATATATATATTCATACAAAGGTACGCTGTAATAAACTCTATGCATGGGTAAATGGGAAACTATAAACAAGTAGATATATGCATTATGTGTATTTCAGTTAGTTACAGTGGCTACACTAATTATGTGCTTAGCATTTAGCCAAACACTAAACATCTACCCTATAAGTAATAAAACCCAACTTATAGCATATGTTCAATAAAATACCAATTAAATAAATGTACTTGTATCTTTCGCAGAGTCTTTATAAATGAGAATATTTATCTTACTGTCAACATGGCAACAATAAGACGCTGCGATTGGGTGGATGTTAAGGTGTGTGCTCAATAAATGTACATTTATTAACTAATGTCGTAGCATGACGAGTTATAATAAAGTGTCTAATGACAGAAAAAGAGAAAAAATAGAAAAAACGAATATCTATACGATATTATAAGATCAGAAAAGCATAGCCTTCGAAATACAGTCATCGTTTAATACTACTGCAAATGTAAAAACGGTTAATTGCGTAAAAACACATGACGTTTGTTTCAAAAGTATACTTATTTTTCAAGATCACGCTCGTTTCCACACCACCGCCACAATTCGAGCTACATTGGAACAGTTGCATTAATTGGCCGTGCACTACATATCTTTATATATCAGTCACTTAAGTTCTTGCAAATATCATTTGTTTGTTTAGAAACTATTACTCTTTAGTGCTATTTTTAAGTACTACGCCACTTTTTTATTTTGTATCTATTATTGTTTTTCAAAATTTCAGAATTTTTTGTTTTTTTAAATATATAAATTTGCCAGAGATAAGTTATGCATTTACTCTGGTTGTTTGTTTATGAAAACTGCATCATTGAGCCCTTGTCTAGTTTTGATGCCACCGCAAATAATTCGACCTTTAAAAGCCTTACGAAATCAACGTTCAGAAAATTTGATTGGTGAAGAAGCGCTGGAGTAATAAATGCAAATATGTTCGAGAACAACAAGAGACAGTAATTTTGGCACCACCTTCAAATCTTTAGCTAAAGCACTTACTTGAATATCGCAAAACGGCTCAAACACAAGCAGTTGCTCTTCTGCACACCTGTAAGTGCTACGTCCGGATGTGAAAAATAACAGATAAACTGCCATCACTATATATAAAACATCATATAAAACGTGGAAGCTATATGGCGGCAGTGTGCCATACAACCATGCAGATTGTGCCAGGAGCTGTCCAACACGGGTAGAATACATCGACAGAAAGGAAATCATCAAACTAAAACGTAAATTTGCAGCTCAAAGCCAATAAAATACTTCCTAATGTTGAACAAGACTAACAAAAAGACGGTCCCACATAAATAGAGATGGAATACATTCCCCCCACAAAATACTGACGATATGAATTACTGTTTGTTAGGATGTTAGAAACATTGCGCGTGGCATTCTGTGAGTGTATTTTCACATCAAATATTACATAGTCGTAAGAAAACACAATAGAAATATGCTTAGTATAAACTAAAAGAATCGTAAAGCAATCTCTCCCACCCTGATCTGAGCTTCGTAAGTAGATCAAGTATGCGAGGACAGTGCGCTAGTACATCAAGTAATTATAGTACCCGTAAGCAACCATGAACATTTGCAAATGCACGTATGTGGAAGTGATAAAGAACATGTGCAAAATAAAAAACCGCAAGCAGTTCTGGACAACAATGCACGGGCGAATGGGGTTACTGCTATAGCGCTCGATGGGGATGGAACCCGTTTTATAGAACGTGTCCAGTATCTTCTCCTTCTCCTCGAAGCGCCTGTACAGCCAGTGCGTTAGGGCTGCAGTATCTTGGGGCATCTCACTACAACGGTATAGCCGATAGAACAACGTCGTTCGACATGGGGGCTTGTACCCGAGTAGGATCGCAGCCAGGTCCAGGGGTTCACCATTCGGATAAGCTATCGTAATGTCTAAGATCCAGCTCAACTTGTTTTTAATATTATCGTCTACAGGCTTTAAATAATTGCTCGCGACACCCCACGGTCCAACGGTATGCATGATAGCTTGTAAGGCACCTACTCTCGGCAAGGCTACGTGGTTTAATACTGGAAGATTGTTTTCCGCGGCGTATTTCTGCGACACTGCCTTGCACTTCCGCAGGAAGCCACCTTCCGGAAATAGCACTATCCACTTTCTCTTTCTCGGTATATATGAATTCAAGAGATGCGTCACAAGGTCTTGTAGAGACTGATTTCTGCTTTTTGCCACAAGTTATAAAGAAGTCCTGGTGGATGGCGCTGACGATACCGAAGTTAGTGTACTTGAATAAGCTGTCCATGATCCACATGATATTAGGTAAAATCGATTTCTTAGTATTAAAAACAGCCATCAATAAAGGAACGTCGGCCGTGGATAGGTGATTCGCTATCACAAGCGTCTTCTCCTCCAGGCACTCCGTTATGTCGTCTCCCATCTCGATAACGTCATAGCCGGCCGTCCAGATCCACATGGACACCATCTCTAGAAGCCAGTGGAATAAGTAGCCCTCGATTTTCCAGAACGCGTCTGCATGCAACATCCTCATCGGTGAGAGCAGCACTATCCACACTACATATGCGGGTATGCAGTACGCGTTATTTAAAAGAACAAAACCCAGCCTTAATATTGCCTTTGTCACGATATAACAATATTGCAGGCAAAATCGGATATTATCCATCGTCCTCGGCTATCGCCCGTTTCTGGTTAATTCTACAAAATAGTCGTGTGCACAGGCAAAGGTTTAGTCCGAATACCCGCAAGCAGAAGCCTGCTGGCCGACGCCGCCGCAACTGATATTTTACTGCTCCGGACACGGACCGCACGTTTGGTTGCAAGCACAGGCGAGGCACGGACCGCACTCCATACGCTAGATGGCCAGTTCGGATATTGCAGTCTGTCGGCGAGCCGACGCGAGGCGCTTCCTATCGCCCCACTCGAACGAAACACTGGAATTGCTGCTCGACGAAGCGACGCGGTCCGAAGTGGCACGAATAGGCTATTATATGTTCAGCGAATACATATAGTAATAAATCATCATGACACATCCCTGAACCGCCCCTAAAACGCAGAAAGATGTGCGCTGAAACCAGGTTTACAATGTAGCATTTACAACAATATTTTATGTTTACCTTTTTGCGTTAAACAAATGAAGCAAAATTTAAAAACTTACTTTTACAATACACACTATCATTAATAGTGAGATAAAAATTAAATCTCCACTTCTAACCGCAATAAGTTAGCCGCAGCATAAACACACGAGTGCCTAATAATGGGTCAGTGTGTACCTGACTACTAAAATACCTGCACTTTTTTAAACCGGCCAATAACAGACAGTTACTTAAAATGAGCATAAATTTTTAATAGTTTTATTACTATATGTATTCGCTGAACGCATTATAGTTCTTACTCCTGGACCGCGTTAGTGGTACTTTCGGCGCACGCCCCATCGTTGCTGTGGAAATCGTGGCGACTTAATTCATGTTCTGTCAAGGTCAAGTTGCACGGATTGCCGAACCGCACAACTTTCTCTTTGTCCATATACGTCATTATCTCCATGATGGAGGCTTTTAAGTTTTCCTTGGTGTTATAAGGCCTCTCATTGCTCTTCGTCTCGGCTACGCTCCGCACGTAGTAGTCAAGGAAGTTGCAGTCAGGGCTAAAGGGTGGCCACTAGTGTTATTCTGCAAAGTTTAATACAAACGGATGTCTAACGGCCCAATAAGAGTTCTTAAGGCAAAACCTATTTTCACAAACAGAGACTTCTAGTAAAGATCAAAAAACTATAAAATTAGTTCAAAAAACGCTGAATAACTCATGCTTTTGCCCCCTGCTTTTCTGCTCAAAAACGGCCATGAGTTTTAAAAAAATTTAGTTTTTCGTTTAAATCTTCGAAAAGGCAAGAGATAGGAAAACGGTTTCTTTACTAAGTTATAGAGCCTAAAAGGGTTTTTTTGTAAACAAATGTTTCGTGCATATTTTGTAGGGTGGTCCAAAAAAGGACATTTCCCAAACCGGAAACTATAAAAAAAATTCTTTATAATGACAAGAGGGTCTTAAAGCACTCGTATAGAAAAAATCACCTTTCTACGGCTATTCCTTCTGTTTGTTTTTGCGGGTTAAAAGTTAAAAATTTGGCCCCGACAGAAAAAAAAGTATTGCACAAATCAACACCGATCTAAATAGAAATGCTGTTAGTTTCACTAGCAAAAATTAGCAGGTGTCAAAATTTTACATACGTTGCAAATCACGTACTTTGAGTAAACTTTGTTATCTTAATTTAAATCATATTTTACTGTTTCACCGATATTTGTGTAACAGTAATGTATAAAAATATTATCTGTGGCACCTTTGTGTTGTAAGGCAAAAGTGAATACAGGGAATAAATATATTTCGAAAACGACAGAAGATATGGCCACTTGTATGTCATATTTGAAATATGTCTAAGATTTTATAAGGACGAGGTGAAACCTATGCCTATATGCTTATTAGGAGATGAATTTACACTACGAAAGCAGCAGGACATTTATTCGTTGGTGGTCAAATTTACTGTATTTCTTAGCTACGTCCTAAACTTGGGTGTTTGTACCCAAACTACGTAATAATTTCTGTCGGCTATTTTTCGACGTGAATAATCAGGAACCTACGGTATCCGACAAGACCATCGTAGTTTATTTATTATATGAAGTTAACATGTTGTGTTAGCTAATAGGAGATTGCGCATGCGCATAAATCCCCATTTCGGCTTTATCGTAATGTAACAAAAGAAATTCCGGACTTATTTCGACGACCAAGGTGCATTTTTAAATAACCTATAACAATATTGTGCAATACCATCTACATGATATTCACTAAACTACAAGTGTTAAAATCAATAATTAAGAATATAATTACTTGCTTCAAAATTCGTTAAATGTACAACATTGATTACTTATATTTCACCAATTGTTTTACAAAAAGTTACTGAATGCAGAACGGATGAAGCGAAAGTGGTTAGTTTATTTAGAATCAACCAAACGTGCAAATTTTATAGAAGAACGATGTTTTTAACGACTAAGGGGTTTAGCGATGAAGAAAATAACCATATAATAAACGTTCATGACAATAACTTTAAATATAGAGAGTGAATTTCAAAATTTATTAGTAGAAGTAGAGTTTCACAAAGAATGGATTGTATCTTAACAGAATAGTTCAAGAAACACGCTGTGAAACTTATAGCTCTCTATTGACTTACAATTAATGACTAGAATGAAATATTAGGCTTCGTAAGAAATAGTAACTTTTTGGGCGCAAAACGTATTTCAAAATTTGATCTTTATATGTTCAGCAAAATTTAAAAATAAAGAAGGAGGTTTTTCTTTATATTTATCAGATAAAATTGTCAAGGAATCCATTATTCAGTTCGCGGACCAAGTTAAGGCAGAAATTGTTGAAATGTTGTAAATGCCAAGTGTTATTCCGTAACTGTGAACTCAACGCCAAATGTGTCGCACACAGACCAACTAGCTTTTGTGGTGTGCTACGTGCTAGCTGCAATAAATCTTTTTAAACTATTTTTGACGAGTGGTTAGACCAAGGACGCACAGTATGAAGCAAATTTGATATTGTAAAAACTTAAGAGTTTTAAAATTGTATTAGTGGTATGTTTCTGGAACAATGTCCTTCTCAAGCCTCAAGAAATTAGGGAAAGGTTTCTAGGAAAAAGTACAAATACAATGAAGGTCATTACTTTATACAGCAGTTTAAAAGCTTTTATAAATTTTATTTCTATTATTATTTATTTAAGATGGGTTTTCAAGGCTAAATGACAAAGTGGATTTGATGTGTGAACTATAAAACTGAAATTACAAGAAAAAGAAAGCTAAAGTTTACCTTTGTTGAAAACAAAGAAGACAATTACGAGTTTTCTGTACGACAGCATTTCGTAATAAAAACATATTATGTTGCGATTGATTATCTGAAGTTTAACTTAGTACGAAAAAGAACAATCTATACAGGAATACATAAGAATTTTTGGATTCCTATAGGAAATCATACAAATGGAAAATGATAGAATAAGGGAGAGGGCAAACGAGCTATTGAAAAAGTATGCTTCTGATTTAGAGAAAACGTTTCCGAAAGAATGTGTGCATTTAGCAGCTTTTTTAAGAATCAATTAAAGTATTTTCTAAGAATATAAGAATACCAAACTAAAACACAATTAAAACCACAAAGACTGTTAGCATTCTAGAAGTCATGGGGCGTAGAATCTACTTTCCTCAATACCACCATCGTTCTAAAAACATTTCTAAGCATGGCAGTTATCAACTGCAAAGGAGAACAATTCTTTTTAGTTCGCAAGAAAGCGAAAAACATTTCGAGATTAACGTTGAAACAAGAAAAAACTTTAATGCGATTACCACTTGAAATTGGTGGCCCCGTTGCAATTTATCTGCGAAAGGTTGACACATACCGCAAAGTAATTAAATCGCCGAGTCTAAAATAAGACTACATATACTACATCTATTTTTAAAATCTAAAATCTAAAAGAACTAAATAATGCACGTATTCCCCGATGATCTAGTAGTAAATAGTTTGACGAGGAAAAGGACACAGCATCCAGAATTCTAAAATAAGAAAGTGGGCCTTGTGTTTAAACAGGAGAAAACGCAATTTTAGACTATGCAAGTAACAAAATACGATATAGATGCGAAGGCTTTCACGGCCGGTGTTCTGGTGCAACGTGAAGAGTTTCTGAACTCCGACAACGACCTAATAACCCGAGAACCAACCACACGATGCAACAAAATATGATGTGAAATATTTCACAGTATTACAGGATTTGGCTATCATACTACATCCTACACAGTGATTTATGCACGTTCAATTGGCGCATAATAATAATAATTACATTTGTATTTATTAACAATAAAATCTATATGCTCTTTAAAAGTGAGTTTAAAACAAAAATTATTCCAAGGTACCAAATGTTTTTTGCTCTGGTTAAATTTTAATATATTGTATTTATACATAATAGGATTATTTACGCCATAGAAACGTATCGAATTACAGGAAGACCAATGTAATATATCAGTAATATTAATTTGTGACATCATACGAATGAATTTATAAAATTTAAGATAATTTGCAAAAAGGTTCAACTTTTCAAAACAGAAAACGATATCGTTTATAAATCGGAAACGTGGAACAATTTAGTTTAGCGCCCACTCATAATTGACGTAAGCATAAGCCGTCAATAAGAAATACGTAATAGGTAAAGTCGAATCAGTGCAAAGCTTATACGCTCGTTCATAATGCGCTCCGTAATTTTTACGTAAAAATACCTAAAGTTGAAATCGATTCAACTTTATGTATTTTTTACGTACATTTGCAGTAATTTTTATTTTTTCCCTAGATTAATGTTGGCAGCAATTTTTTTTAATTAATTAATTACACTACAATCTGCCTAAGCGCGACATTCAGTAATTGGTTTAACGTACATTTGGTATAAGATCTGAAAGGCGTGAAGGTAGAGCATCCAATGATGTCTCACCTATATTAATCTATATCTAGTTTAACGTACATTCATTGGTCTATAATTTATACAGAACAGCATTGTTAAGGAAATCTATTTGTTAAATCCATCGGTTTGAATCTTTTTAATCGTGGCTGTTCTACATCGTTTTCTAATAAGCACTCCATTAGAGGATTACGGTGAACACTAATACGATCATAGTAGCGCGCACTAAACTTTGTATTTCTTTATTAATGTTTGCGATTGAAAGATGACGTCGTATGGTTTCGTTGGTCACATACCATGATGCGTTTACAATGGATCGGAGCACTTTTGACTGAAACCTTCTCAATATTTCTATATTAGATATTTTGGCTGTACCCCATAGCTGTATTCCATATGTCCATATGAGTTTGATCATGGTAACAGTAGTAACAGAATGTTTGTTTTGATTTTAAAATTGCATAACCTAACTTTAGTATTGTCTACATTTTGGCTTTGTTTTTACAACGGACAGGGAACTATTAATTAAGATAATAAATATGCATCTGTTCCTACACCATAAAAGGGATAACAGGTACAAAGGAAGCTGCGGCCGTCCGGAGGAGCGACAGCGGCCCCGACGTGCGTGCACAAACACACGGACCTTTTCGTTTAAATTTAGCGCTCAGCGCGTCACGTTAAATTTCATGTCGGTTGTCTTTCTTTACTTTCCGTTCAAATGTATCGGCTGTCTTTGTTTACTACGCACGGATCTCCCCGTGTAAATCAAGAGCGTAGGAGACGGTACACTATGTTGTTTAATTTTTGTTCAAATGTATAGAAAGATTAAAGAAAAGTGGTGAAAATTGTCCTTCTTGATGAAAACCGGATGCTATAATGATAGTTTTTGAGTAAGAATTACCCATAGTCATAGTTTGAACCCTATCATTGAAGTAGTCAGTAAGTTATTTCAAAACTACGCCGCTTATACCAATCAGATTTGGTTACCAATAAGCATGTCATGATTTACCTTATCATAAGCTTTACTAAAGTCCATATAAACAGCATCCGCTTGTTTTTTATTTGCAAATGCCTCTAATAAATCATAGCGAAATTTTATCAAGTTAGTTAAATTTGATTTATTTTTGATAAAATCATATTGGTTTTCGTTTATTGTAATTTTAAAAATTGGTGAAATAACGGAGTACAAAATGTTTTCAAATAATTTTCAAATGACTGACATTTTAGTGATAGAATGATAATTTTTTACGTCACTTTTATCTCACTTTTTCTGGATAGGTATTACAAAACCAGATTTTCGGGTACTAGGAAAAGCGCCTAAATTAATAGAAGTATTATTATACAATAAATGAAATGGTTTTACTAGTGTAAATTTACATTTATCGAGAAAAATAGCAAATATACTACGGCGGCAGCTCATTTTCATTGCTTGCGCAAAGACGAAAATTCTAAATAGTCAGCAATATTGTGGACGCACCGTGGTATGCATCTAACCATACCATCCATACGGACTTAAAAATTGCTTACGTGAGTGAAGTCATTCAAGAGCACAGCACTAAACACCAGACTTGATAATCATTCCAATCCACTCATGTCACCACTGCTACAACCTACAGAAAACATAAGACTAAAGAGACGATAGCCAATCGACCTACAAATCTGAGGTGACATCGCTGAATGTTTACCTCTTCACGCCATTGTGTGTGCATATACAAGGTGTTTGAAAAAGAATAATCCAATTTTAAAAAAATAGAATTATTCAGCTATTAATCTGTTTTAATCGAACAATGTACTGTTAGAAAGAGGGAATTCTCGAGTTGTACGCGGTTGTCGATATGTAGCACCAGCGCGTTTCGTTCATCTACCACTTCAGTGTCAGTCAAGATGGCGACTGTACAACATAAATCATTTTATGTTCTACCCTCCACGAAGTGTAAGTCCGTAATAACTGTTTAGCGTGATTTTCGGCGACAATATTGTGTTGAACCTCCTACCGCTCGGGGCATCAGGCGATTGTATAGACAATTTTAAGTCACGGGTTGTCTGTTTAAAGGGAAGTCTAGTGATCGTTGCCGTGAGTCAGAGTCAGACAACGATGTGGAGCCCATCCGATTGAGTTTTGCACGTAGCCCCCAAAAATCCACTCGCCGTGCCGGTAGAGAACTAAACATTTTCTCAACGTCTATCTGGCGTGTTTTGCGGCGACGTTTGATTGTCAAACCGTACAGGAATCGATTAATGCAAGTGACAAACAACGACGTGTGGAATTGTGTGAATTCATCTTGGACAAGGTGGCAGAAAATGGAAATTTTGTAACACGTTTAATGTTTTCCAACGAGGGTATTTTTTATTTAAGTGGTAAGGTAAACCACCATTAGGATATGAAGTATGGAGCAATCGCATCAAATTGTACAGCATGAGAGAGATTCTCCTAAACTGAATGTTTTTTGAGTAATTTCTTGGGAAAAGATCTACGGTCCTTTTTTCTTTTTAAAAACCACTGTTACGGAAAGCACACCTCTAGATATGCTTGAAAGCTGACTTTTCACACAGTTAGAGACTAATTCGGATGACTTCATTTTCCAGCAGGACGGGGCATCACCACGCTGGAGCCTATAAGTTCGAGAATTTTTGAATAATTAGATTCCACAACGATGGATCTGCCGTATGGGACCTAACGATTCAGCTTTCCATCACTAGCTTCCAAGGTCGTCAGTCCTCGCTGTGTGCGATTTTTTCTTGTGGGGGTTTATAAAATATTGCGGTTATGTCTCTTTCAACTACAGTGGTCAAACTACAGAACCGCATAACAGCAGCCGTGGGAGCAGTGGATCCAGATAGGCTCGCAAAAGTTTGGGATAAATTTGGTTACCGTATAGACATATACCGTGCATCCCAAGAGGGCTATATTGAGCACATATAATTTAGTACGTAAAAAAACTTCAAGATTGGGCCTGTAATATAAAATTAATCTTAAATGTCTATGTTCATTGATTTCCATAATATAAATATTTTAAATCGGATTATCCTTTTTTAAACGGTCTATATGTCAAGTATTGTACAAGTTATCACATAAGTTTGTATACTTACTGATTGCTAATAAATACAATAAACAAATATTGCATATGAAGTAAAAGAAAAATTAAGAGTTAACTTATTATTGTTACATATTTTGGTAATTTGATGTATGTTTAGAAATGCGAAACTATTAACTATAATTCAGACACTTTTACCAATACCCATACTACTTACAATGCCGAGATCATCATTGTCCCAATCGATGATTGGCAAATTGTAATCACCACAAATAATAAAATCATTTGTGAAGAACCGTTCATGCAAACTAACTACCTTGGAATAATGTTCTTCGTAGCATTAAATTGCAGGTCCGACTGGGATATAAACAATCCTAGGATGATCCCCTTGGACTTTAACCCTACGGCTACAAAGATTTGTTTTACATTGATGTCCGAAACTTTTGCTTTTTCTGGCTGCGGACTATCTACTAAAACACCGCCACCATCTTCACCATCATCATACGTCATGTTCGGTCTCCTGGACGTTGGTGATCATTTCGACGAATGCGTTTCGGTCTTCTGCTAGTTTAAATGGTTTCGGATCCCTGTCCATTCCCGGACATTCCCTAGCCATAAAGCCCGCCTTCTTCCCACTCCTCTTCGACCTTCTATCTTACCCTTCAGTACTAAATAAAGTATATGATATTTGTTGCCTCTTAAAATATATCCTAGGTAAGATAGTTTTCACGTTTTCATCGTTCTGAGTAATTCTAGTTCTATTAGAGCTTTTTGCAGAACTTGTTCGTTAGTTAGCTAGTTAGCTGTCTAAGATAATTTGAGCGTATGACGGTGAATTCACATCTCGAACACCTCGATATTGTTTATTATTAATATCTTAAGTGTCCATATCTCTACATTAAGTAATAATACTGACCAAATATAACATTTTACCATGCGTTGTGTGAGTTTGAAATTGAGATTGTCGTTGATCATTTATCGCACTTCCGAAATATGTAATGTTTCGAACTCGTTCAACTGATTGGTTGCTAAGCTGTAATTCCAACTCCATGATGCTCATCTCTACTGAAAACCATGAATTCAATTGCCCCTATTTACTCTTGCTTTGCTTATTCTTGTAGACCTTCCATGGCGTCGGTTAAAATAACCGTGTCGTCAGCATATCTAATAACGTTTAAAAATTTACCATTTATTTTTATACCATGCGTTTGCCCTTTGAGTGCTACATTGAAGATATGATCTGAGTATAAGTTAAATAACGTTGGAGATAAGATACCACTCTGTCTTACACTCCATTTTATGTTTAGTTTACTTGTTTCCAATCTTAACCCTAGCGAATGTCATTATCGTCGGTTTTGTTGCGTTTAAGCATATAAATTAACTTTGTGTGTTGTATCTTATCAAATATCTTTTAGAAGTCCACGCAGCAAGCAAACATATATTTTCTTTGGTCTCTGCACTTTTTTAGTAAAATAGTCAGAGTAAATAAAGCTTCTTTGGTTCCAAATGAGTTTCTAAACACTAATTATGTTTCTTCTAAATTCGGTTCGCATTTGTTTCTGATCCGGTTGTGTATTATCTTTAGGAATACGTAAGTGTTTGGCTCATTAAGCTGGTCATTCGATATTCCGAGTACTTCCTAACTTTGTTATTTTGGGGATTGCTATGAAAATTGATTCGAGTCAATCTGAAGATATTTCTTTTGTATTGCACGCTCCGTTAAATAATTTAACTGATAATTGTATATTACTTTCAGCTATTAATTTTAATAGTTCCACAGAAATTTTGTCAGGTACTGATGCTTTCTTAGTCTTTGCGTTTTTATAGCATATTGTATTTCTGATTCCCTGATGTTTTGTTAATTATGTACTTAACAATTTTAACTGTTCGTTCTTGCCTAGGGCTGTTTATTAAAATCGATTACTTGCAGTTCAATCTCAGAGTTGTCGGAAGAAGCAACAGTGACGGCTTTCTGGAACGAGGCCTGTATGGGACCTCGCGTTGATTTAGTTTTCTTCATGTCTTGATGGATAGATCCAATGTGCGCACTCAAGGCTAATTTTTTAAATTTCAAAGGTTATTGAGATAAAGTAGCTGTATAAAATAATTTATTGTCATTTTTTAACATTAAAATATTTTCTTTGAGAAGATTGTTATGTTCATGTAGCAATATATTTTACCTCCCATTTCATGTACCCACTTACGTAGGTAGTCCACTTCAAGTTGTATATATTTGTTGCTTTCGAGGATGGTATCCGAGTAGCTCACGATATCTTGACAACAGATCATTCGGGTATTGTCGACAAATTTATAGGCAACTTTTTCAATGCTCCGTCTGTGGTATCCATCGTCACAATGTACACACATCACAGTTGATAACAGTTTATTTTTATAACATTTATAGTCACTTTTAATGTTATCATTTGTTATATTAAGAAAGATAAACTAAATTAGAATACGTACGTATTGCTTATTGTAATTCCTTGACAATCAATATTAAGGTCGATCTATACAAACCGGGTGAAAAGCATTTTTATTTTATTATTTAAATTAAATATGATAGAGAATTTATACGTTTATTTTACATCACAAAATCTAAATCAAAAGAAGAGCCGAATAGAAGAAATGTTTTCAACAAAGTATTCACTTGATTGTCGTATAGGAATGATTCTATAGACGCCATATATTTGAAGTAAACATAAAATTTCGAGTAAGCTACAAACCACCAGGTAAATGAAACACGTGCATTGGTAATAATTTCTCTGCACTGCGGATTCTATTATTTGTAGCCGCGCGCAAATTTCAGTTTACCTTATCACAGCCTTGGCCGTGGTGCACAAGGTGCCTGCAAGTCGTTTG
Source organism: Sinelater perroti (assembly GCA_036346155.1). Taxonomy (NCBI): domain Eukaryota; kingdom Metazoa; phylum Arthropoda; class Insecta; order Coleoptera; family Elateridae; genus Sinelater; species Sinelater perroti. The sequence continues at coordinate 20,415 of JARFIY010000335.1, forward strand.
TATCGAGTGAACAGATATTTAATACGCGTTGCCCGCTATGCGACAGAGAACACCAGCTATTTCGCTGCATTGAATTTAAAAATATGAAATCACCGCAAGCGCGTTTCGAGTTAATTAAAGCGAAACGCGGCTGTATAAACTGTTTAAGTCAATCTCACTCGTTAACTAAATGTAAATCACGAAACGTTTGTAAAATTTGTAATAAACCGCATCATTCTTTACTGCATTTTTCGAACTTAAAGTGATGATTCGCCCTAATAAGCCGTCTTTGGCGGCTGGACCTGCAAGCAGGTTTGACCGTGCGCAACGCATATCAACGCAATCAGTATCACAATCTCACACACGTCTCGCGTATCGCTTAGTCGCGGACTTCGAGTTCGGCTATATTGTTATCGACCGCACAGATCTATGCACATGGTAAACAACGGAAATACGCTCGTCGTCAGGTCGTATTAATAGACAACGGGTCGCAAAATATTAATTACTATGGATTGTTGTAAACGCTTGAACATTCCCATAATTAAATTACGCAATTCATCTTTACAAGGTGTTGGTATGACCTCGCGACCTGTACACGGTTTTATTAATTTCGCAATAGAATCGCGAATTAATCCTAACAACAAATATTACATTCGTGCTTTAGTAGTTGAGTGTATTACAGACAAACTTCCCGCAAATTTCATTACATTAAATGAAGATATGTCATATTTAAATAATTTACCGCTTGCCGATTTATCCTGGAATGTACCGGGAGAAATTGACGTTGTTCTTGGTGCTCAACTGTTTCCTTATATTTATTTGGGAGATAGGGTCGATTCTGGTAACCGCGCACCACCCGCTATATTAACCAGCTTTGGTTACGTGCTTATGGGAGATATTGCATGTCATTATGATGCAACCTGTCTACATAGTACTATATCTTCGTTTACCGCGAGTCAAGTTTACGGAAGTTCTTTGAGTTAGAGGAAATTCCATCTCAACGTTTTATTAGTCCAGATGAATTAGATTGCGAAAATAACTTTAACTCTTCGATTTTATTTAAAGACGGCAGATATCTTGTTGATTTACCCTTTTCTCGAAACCCCTCGGAGTTGGGTAATTCACACGGTCTGGCTCACCGTCGTCTACTTGCGCTCGAGCGTAAATTCGATTGCGTGCCAACCCTACGAGAAAATTATAATAAAACTATCGCCGATTATATAACGCAGGGGTATTTGTCCCAGGTGCCTGACTCTGAATTGACAGAGGAGGGTTACTACATACCGCATCACGCCGTTGTCAGACCAGATAAGGACAGCATCCGTATCGTTTTAGACGCTAGTGCTAAAACGCACTCAGGGCTGTCACTTAATGACATTTTGCATGTCGGACCTAATTTGCAGGCCGACTTGTTCTCGTTACTCGACTTTCGTACATTCCCAATAGCAATGACCGCTGATATAAAACAAATGTTTTTGCGCATCGGAGTAAACGAGCACCATCGTAAATACTTACGAATTTTATTTCGTTTCAGTAGGAACGAACCTATTCGCACTTACAATTTTGACCGCGTACCCTTCCGGCTAAAGCCTAGCCCTTACCTAGCTATGCGTACGTTACGCAACTTAGCGTGCGAGCATAGTGACCGCTTCCCTGAGGCTTCTAAACTGGTAGAAACTCAGTTTTACATGGATGATTATGTCGATTTGGTTCCCGATGAACAGACTGCCATGCGATTGTCTCGCGAATTAATCGATTTATTTAAATTAGGCTCTTTCGACCTTGTCAAATGGGCCACTAATTCACCCGCTTTATTGGAGGTTCTTCCAGTAAATTTTTCTGGCATGGGTAACGATATTTACAATTTTAAAATCCTTGGTTTAACCTGGGATCCTGCTGACGATTACTTTTCTTTGACAACAATCGCTGTAGAAGATAAATGCACAAAGCGCACGATTATATCGCTAGTTGCCCGCTTATTCGACGTACTTGGTGTTGTAGCTCCAGTTGTGCTGTACGCCAAAATTCTTATTAAGGAACTATGGCTAGCTAAAATAGACTGGGATGAGGTTCCTCCGAATCCATCATCAGTCGCTTTTCAGCTTTTGCACGCGATT